>VYZP01010417.1:0-17042 GCA_013400635.1 Hypocryptadius cinnamomeus
CTGACCCTGCCTGTCCTAGACCTGTCTTTAGCTCCAGCTCATCGTCCCAGAGAGCAGACCTGCTCCTGCTAACAGATGTTTAGAGTGGAGGTCTGGTCTGGTGCATATAAGACTTGATGAGTAGCTCATCAGAGGTCAATCATATTTTTTCTGTCCTTTGTTGTTTACTGTTAACTCTTCAAACTGCTCTAAGCATAAAAGCATTACTGTTCACATAAGCCTTCTAAAATTACAATTTTATTTTTGTAACTTCCCAGCAAAATTAGGACCCTACCTGATGCAGAACTTTGTTGCATGTTGAAATAAAAAGGTCACCTCTTTACTCAAATGAAAGTCTGAGAATTGGGTTTGTTTTAATTTTGTTTGGGGTTTTTTATATGTAGTTAGTTTTTTAAACGTAGTTCTATTTCTAGTTGTATTGCTGACAGTGTTTGTTTCCAAATATCAAAATCCTGAGGAAAGGAACAGACTTCTCTTCCTCTTTCTTCTTTCATGAGCAGCATTCATTATCTGAAGGCTGTAGAGCCCCTCTTGCTTCCAGTGTTCTCTTTCCTGGGATCTCTTATTCAATCCATCCAAAGGTAAAAAAGTAAAGCAGAGTCCTTCTAGAAAGACTCCTTTGATGTACAGACCCATTCCTTTGCACTTCTCTGCATGCATTAAATAGACAAGGAAATCTTGTTCTTACAGACAGCCTCTTCACAATATCTTGCACATTTCAGTGCTAAGACATAATGATGGAACACTCTGGAACCGATGCATATAGTTTGGCAGAATTTTCTGTCATATGTTTATGTACATAAGAAGTCCAAACCCCCAAAATTAAAGAATCCATTTTGCTTGAGTTCTTGCAGGAGGCAAGTAAAGGTCAGCTATAAGTATTTTATATTCTGTTCCTATGTTTTACACCATTTGAAACCAGAGATTAGGAAGATCTATTAGAGGTGCCAAACCTATTCTTCTGAGGGAATTATGCTTAACAGAGAATACTTTTCACCATTATTCTTTTTTTCTGAATGACTCATGAAGCACAGCAACCCTTTCTCGACATTTTTTTTGTTTTCAAATTTTCATATTCTGCTACTGATAAACTTTGAGAGCACATAGATAAAACCATAGTCTTTAAGAACTAAGAGAGTCACTTTCACTCACTTTTTGGAATGCATGTTCTTGTCTGGTAGGCAACCAAAGATATAAATCACTCTGATACCAGCTATTAGTGCAAGAGTAATTTGTCTCCTGTCATGTGAAGTGCAATCCTGTTGTATCTTATTTTAACCAATCCCTCCTTCTGAATAATAAAACAGCAGATTTATCATTCATCAGTCGCTGCTCTACTCCTTCTTTACTAAGTCACCGTCTAGGACTTTTTTTAAAGAAAGGAAAAATTATCCACTAAACTGTTACCTTGCTCCAGATTGCAGCTCACCAAAACCACTTCAGTCACCTCTTGGGGCTGGGGAGGTGCAGGAAAGACCACAAAGTAAACAGAGATTTACAGTTGTGAACACAGTCAAGATCTCTGTTTGGAGAAACAAGGAGTGAAGGAGAAACAGTATGCCTGACTCAACATTAAATAGATCAAGGCAAAAGCCTTTGCTTCCTCTTTAAAAAGAAATGAGTCAGTTAGGTTTCCTGCCTGATTATAAGCTGCATTTTGGATATTTTAATCATAAGAAACGACCAGAAATAATTTCAAACTATACAAATACCTCTCTTTCCCATTTAAAAAAAATGAAACACACTAAAATTACTATTTCTCAAAATCCTATATTTGGCCACATGACTTATGAGGCAAATAGTTGTTCAGTAAATATTTTACCTGCAACAGAAAATCAAAGAGTGCCATCTTGGACCATTCATGATGATGAATTTCAGTACAGCCCCACTCAGCTTTGGGAACTTTACCATTCTGCCAGCATTTCTTCTTCAATAGCTGCTGATACTGTCCCCATGTTAACCTCACTGATGAATGGGTACTATTATCTGTTGGACTCAGTGAGGAATCCCAGAGAATAACAGGACAGGCCTGACCACCTGAAAAAAGGGGGGAAAATACCATTATTGTAGTGCAATACTATCAGTTTTATTCAATTCTTCTTTAGACATTGCCTAAGCATTGGTAAACGTACCATTTTACAGATCTGTCAGGAGAATAAGCCAGGGACTAATATCTTGACATTCTTAGGTTAATGTGGTCTTAACCTACATCCATAACCAGCCACCACAGGACTGGAAACATAGGCATAAATGCCTTCAATGTATGGAAGACTTTCTCTGTTTGAAGCAAGAGATTAATGTATGAAATCATATACTAAACCAAATTATTAAAAAGTTTCCAGGTAGGTTAAAAGTGTATAATGTCACTGTGAATCAACAGTGTAATTTCCTTCTGATTCCAGTGAACTACTGATTTTCAAGAGCTGGAAACTTATGTCAAAGGGAGTTTTCTTTGCATAATGGACATAGAGACACCACAAATCCTATACTCAAAGTGGATTTATTTTGTTATTTTTAGTATTTTAAATCTATAATGTACTACTCCACAGCTCTGAAAGGATATATGAGAATACTAGAGAATGTGAGCATAGCATGAATAAACAACTTGACAAGTTTAGGGCTTTTTACTTAGATATGAAATCTGTTTTGTATAGCAGATATTTTAGCCAAATTCTTTAGTTCTTCTGTGTAAAGAATATTCTTCTCTTCCCTGAAACTAACACAGAGGACTTCTCTTTGGTGAATTCTATTGTTCAGCTTCACTGTGAGAATAAACCTTGTCAAAGAATTTAAAATGAGGTCTTCCAGTATAAGAACTGATAAATATATTTCACACAGCATAAAGGAACAGACAGATCTATCTTATTACAAAACTCTCCTTTTATTGCTGATGCAATGCTAGTGCTGCTTAAACTGCTAAGGACCCATGACTGACTGTGGCTTGTACACATTAAAACAAAGAAATCCTTTATATTTTAGGGTGTGTAGACAGAAGATCAAAATATGTCTTACTACAGAGAGGAAGAACCATCTAACTGCAAAGCTTAACTGCTGTTTATTAAAAGGTGTTGGAACACATATACAGCTTAAAAAAATTTTCATATTCGTCTTGAAGTTCATTTAACTTAGTCTACACTATGGCACAATTTATTGCATAGTTAAGTGCAGCCTAAATTGTCTCTTTGTCTTCCACATGCCCAGGGGGACAGAGACAGATCTGCAAAAAAGCTTTTAGGAGCACACAAAGGCAAGAGGTCCAGGCCACCTTCTTCAGAAGCAAACCAGACAGAAAATAGCCCATGGAAAAGAGGTATCAGTGCCAACAGCGGGGTAAAAGCTGCCAATGTCAATGTTCCATTTGTAAGCAGCCAGGACTGTGAAAAACAATCTCCACACAGCTGAATCCAAAAGCAACTTGTTCAAAGGACACTGACTGTTGTAAAACAAAGGTAAGAAACTACCTTTGCCTGTACCTAGCACTGAAGCATGCGCAAAGTTCCATCTCCCATTCACCAAACAAGCATGACATACTGGCCCCGCATGCAATCCAGCCCAAGAGAAAAGCCAGCTCCTTTCCAAACCAGAATGTACCTGATCTTCTCTCTGCCATGGCTTGCACATACAAGGTAGTCCTACAAAGCCAAGCCAACCCAACAACCCACCACCTCTTTAACTTCCTTCCCAGTTGCCCAGGTGCCCAGTATTTCCTTAAAAACACAGAACGTGTCTTTCCATTAGGAAGATCAATCAGTCTTTCTTTATGATCAGTATTACCTTTATCAGCACCATGTTCCACACTCTCCTCCACTGAAAAAATTATCTGAGCACTCCTAAAAATCAGGCTTCTCCTCTAGTGAGGGGCCTGAATAAGTATTTAGGTAACTTATCTGGGAAATCCTACACATTTCTCCATCTTTCTCACTCTGGCTCTATCACCTACTCTGTAGATGACTTTACCCAAGTTAGATCAGCTACAGGCTAGGTTTCTTTTCCAAGAAAGTTGGAGAAAGTCTATCTAAGCATTGGAAATTCTCAAAAAAAAAAAAAAAAGGACAGCTTTCCTCAGGACCAAATCTGAGCTATTATTTTTATATCTCCAGTAATAACTTATGTAACTATTCATGAATTCTTCCACAAATCAAATACATAAACAGTTTTCTAAGAAAACAAACATCTCCTGTCCAGCCAAAAAGGACATGATAAACAATAGTAATATAAATACTTGAAAACTATGAATAATATCATGCCAGTTTCCATTAAGATACAAAAACATTTTTAAAAGACTAAGGTTAAATACAGGAAATGTTTGCATTTCAAAGGAAATGGGAGCAGAAAAGATGATCCAAAAAAAAAAATCTTTCAACTCTGTAATATAAACTGGATTACAGGAATACGAAACAGCAGCTTCAGTAAAGAGCTGTGACTCTAATTTTTGACACTTGCAGGAAAAACATGAAGATGCTGAATTAAAGCAGATAAGGGGTCTGATTCACAGTTGCATGAATTGGCAAGACCCCAATCAAATCAGTGGAGCTTTTCTGATACAAACCTCATTAGGATTGGGCTGAAGTTACCTCAACAGTGAAGAGACCTACAACCACAACCAGGAAGGTGAAGCAAATTTCAGAAAAAGTCCAGTGTATTCTGTATGTGCTTCTCTCCTAGTCATCTTTACATATTAACACAGAGGGGTGCTGCTTTTCCACTGCTGCAGCTGCACTGCACTGAATCTCACCCAGAGCTGATTGGGTTCACTTTATTTTTATCTGCCATTTGAGATCTATATACCTACTTAACTGTCCAAAGGCAATCTTCAAAATTGTACGGGAAAGATTTTTCAAAACTCATGCTGAAACCATCTTCCTAGTAATTCATACACATTTTTGAACATCAAAACATTTCTAAAAATGTCTTAGCTAAGTTGAATAAGCTAATACAGATAAAACCTCAGGCTGCTGAGACTAGACCACCTCAAGGTACTCAAACCGCTTTATGTGCTTCATGGTGATGTATCACTGCATGGCTTCTTCAACACAGGCATCATCTTAGATTTCCACACCCCACATCACTTTGAAAATAAACTGCATGCTTCTGAACTTCATGTGGTTAGGAACCACATTTTGCTCTTGTAAACATTTCTCTCCTCTTGTGCTCTTATAGCTACAGCACTTTTTCCAACTTCCTCGAAAGAAAATATTTTCAAACATGCCCAGAAGATCAACATTAAAACCAGAAAATGTTTCATGAGGCAGTTAAAGCCCTTTCTCAAACTCACCATTGTTCACTGTAAGGCAGTACATCTCACCACTGCCACATTTGCAAGAGTTCAGTTGTCCATGCATTAGCAAGAAAGGATAATTTCGTGTGGAAAATGAGGGTCTGGCATACAGAGCACAATTTTGAGAGTTTAAGTTTTTAGGGAAAATACAAGGAACAAAAGCAGAAAGCAGAGAGAAGTTAGGCCATTTATTTTTATTTCTTCCCTATGCACCTCATTGCAATGCTCTGTCCTGTGCTCATATGGATGTCAGTATTAAGGAATGCATGAAATGTGCATTAGTTGCTCTCTAGATTATGGACTGCATTATTGCTTGTACATGAACTTCTTTACCCAACAGAATACTGGACATATGCCTCTTGTACCCCTTTAGAGAAGTACAGCACTATGTGGAAGTATTTTAGAGCACTCTGAATGCATAAAGCATTGTTAGGTTTTTATTCTTTGTCCTGACATTGGTGATTCATATTGTGTAATTTTTGATGGGATAGCAAGAGCAGGCTGATAGCACAGGGTATAACACAGAAAAAATTAAGACACCTTTTATAGTCATGCAGAGGCCAGTAGAGCAAAACAAGAAGTAAAACCAGTGGAGCTATCATGCCATTCATCTATTTGCACTAAACCATGAAATATGATACTCAAAGGAAGAGTTTCTTGCAAGTTTGGGGGAAAAAGGAGGTTCTGGACAAATAGCAGGTTGAGTACACTAGTGCTTATTATTCTCAGTTTAGTCAGACTCAGGATATCAGAAAACCAGAGGGGAAGAGAAGTAGCCATCAGCACTTCATCAGTAGTTCAGTCCCTCAGCAAGAGGTGCAACAAGACTGCATAGCAGCAGCTATTGTGCCAAAAGCTGAACAAAGAGCCTAGCCTCGTTGCTACTATCCAAGGAGCCAGAGCACTACCCTTACAGCTGTCAGCTGAGAGAGAGAAGCCAGCCTGCCCCAGCCCACAAACTCCAGCTGTAGCTCAAGCCTAAAACATACTGCCACTGTTCCAGGCCACAAATGCAGCTGCTGAGCTGGAGGCCATATATGCAGGCATTTGACTTAGCTTCTGTGCAAAGGTCATTAAGGTAAGGCTGTGACACCAAGCAGGTCACTCATGTCTCATATTCCTAAGGTTAAGGTTATGAAATAACTAAGTACCTTAGTGCTGTAATATTAATGTGACCATCCCAAAACTCAGCACATAAGCATCAGCCTTCATTTATTCCAGAACAGACATAATTTTATGACTATTTCTTGGTGTTTTACAGGATTGTCCTTCCTTTTTTATAGGTGTTTGGAGACATTTTTCACATCTCATAGGTAGCAATGGAAGTAATAAATGACTGCTCATGTATGCACAAAATCATGCTCTTTTAGACTTTTATGCCCAGCTCAAAAGGGCTTTTCCTACCTATACTAGCCAGGTTTTTTATATTCAGTCAATTCATTGTACAAGTATGAGAGAAAGAGTTACCATACCTGATTTTTCCATCCAGGATGGATGATGGAAAAATGAGCCAAGCCACAAAAAAATTCAGTTAACACCTAAAAGGGTTTACAATTAACAAGGGAAGTTGAGGGCAGCAGACAGGGAACTTGAATACAGTATTCTGCTAGACTTTAAAAAAAAATCAGTGTCAGATCTGTGGGAATAAGGGAAATAGAACCTGTACGGGGATTTACTAAGCAGTTCTTTGAAACTGCTTTTGACAAAATGAATGACAGTTTTGA
The DNA here is from genome assembly GCA_013400635.1 of Hypocryptadius cinnamomeus. NCBI lineage: Eukaryota > Metazoa > Chordata > Aves > Passeriformes > Zosteropidae > Hypocryptadius > Hypocryptadius cinnamomeus. The sequence goes on from VYZP01010417.1 coordinate 7,003, forward strand.
AAAGCCCATTTTTTAAAATTTTAATGCTACATCAAACATGTCTTGTTGGATCACATCACAACTGAGGCAAGCTAAAGGGATGTGTCGGGGAGAGAGATATGTCAGCCCAGAAATAGTGTACATTCATACACACATGCATAGCCTCTAATCCCGCATTGCTTGCTTTCCCATGTGAATAACTGATTCACACAAGCCACTCTGTAAAAAACTTTGCAGAGCTCACCTATCTTAACTTATATAGGTCATTTCAATGAGCTAATCACTCATATTATTTTTAAGAATTATATTTTTGCTCATTTTCCTACCACAAATATTTTCACATTATGCCAGACACAAGCACATAAATAGTAAAGAGCTCAAGTAGTTACAAGGCATCTGAGTTCCAGCATATTTCCAGGCTAAAGAAATCATGAGAGACAAGGCGCAGTCACTGTTCCAAATGCTCTGTTCAGCCTTCAGCTGGAAAAAATGAAGTGAGACCAAAATAGTGCTATTTCTCTTCTCATCACCTAGCAACACTCCTCTTGCAATAGGAACTTAGCCAGTTACGAGAAAAAGAAAATTAGAGGGCAGAATGACACACTCTGTCCCAGACAGTCCAAAACATACTGTAAGGTGACAGACACTGAGCAGCACAATGCACAATTAGCCTAATAGCAGTTTTCTGAGGTTTGCAGTCTGTCATCTCTGCAGCCACACTGTGCAGAGTTCCCCCATCCGAACTGCCTTAATGCCTTGTGACAACTCCATAGCAATAGATCTTGTTCCTAAAAATAAAACAGGCATAATGTATCTTCCATGCTCTGCAAGTATGAATAATATTCAGAAGCCTCCAAACTGTTATTCCTAGAGATTCATTCCCATTGTTGTACAGGCTGCCAAAGGGAAGGTTTACAAAGCAGGAAGACACTGGAAATCACAAGGTTGTCTTCCTTCTGTCAGACTTTAGAAAATCATTCTAGCATTATTTTTCTTTTTAAGAAACACAGACTGATATAAAACTATTTGGTATAAGCTGATTTCAAAACAAGAAATGAACAGCAAAAACATAGCTAGCTACTTTTGAAATGATTCACTAAAATGCAACATAGTCCTTTTGGATTTGTGACTGTACAAAAATAAGACTTACGCTGAAGACATATTTAAGAAGGTAGCAATTTTAAAGTAGACTTCTAGCTCACATTACATGTCTGAATTCTACCTTCAATTTCACTAAAGGTTAAAAATCAACTTTTTAATTGAAAATTCTACACTAATCATGTAACAGGCATATTGAGATATTTACTATGTTTGTTTCTTTGGATAATATATAGATGTGTGTACTGAACCTCAAAATGTATAGCAGAATTCACTGAAGTGTAGTTTGTTTAGGTTTTAACTTTAATAGAAGAAAGGGAACTTTTTAAAAATTTTCAGTTCTCAAGAGGATTAGTGCCATGAAAGAAGATTCAAGCTTCTCCAGGCAGGTCCCCTACCTCTCTGAGTAGATTATCTGACTCTATTCCTACCACCTGAGAGATGAATTTTTGTGACAAGTTCCAACAGTATTTTATTAAAGTCAATTCTAAAAGAGGAAAAGTTTATTTTAAAAAATAAGAAATACCCATTGAATCACAGAGATTCTGGAATCTCTCACCAGTTTCACTTCAGGCAGTCTGTACAATGTCATGCAATCTATGGATTGCTCCTTCTCTTTTTTCTTGCTCCAGACTCGTTTTAGGAAACTCTTACTGCCTTCAGCAACTCTACAATATTTGAAGCAAACTTTGGGGTATTCATTCTCTGGACAGAATAACTGCACTGCAGAAGTTACACATAGACACTGACTTTATTTCCCTGTAACAACAGGGTTAGTTCTCGGGCTCACAGGATTTAAAGGAGATGGCTGCTGCTGCCCCACGGCTAACGCCAAGCGGGAAGGAAACCTCTGCACCCCACCTGCAAAATGCTGAAAACCACACGAATGTGTTACCTTGGAAGAACTCTGATCTCCTGCTTACAGAAGGTAAGCTCCTGTTTAGCCCCAAGATCCTGTCCAAATGAAAGGCAAACACCTCACTCATGTCGAGAGGTCTTTTGACAATTCCACAGTGTCCCTGATTACAAGCAGTTCCCATAGTGCTGGGACCTCTTGCAAATACCGCCAGGACTGCTTTGTGTGAAGGAACTTCTTGAATGCTCTCTATGGGAGCGTCTGCCAGCATGCGCATGTTTAGGATGTCATCTTTGCTCATCCATGAGGGAGGGCTCTCGCTATAAATCCTGATATTGCTTTCCTCAGGCTGGAGCTGTGCCTTTACAGCTCCAGAAATCCTCCCAGGTCTCTGGTGACCTCTCTCCCTGATAGCCATTCCTTTATGCCCGTGTTCATCCAGTTGGTATTTTCTTGCCTCCAGAGCGATCGCTGCTCCCTTTGTGCCTGTGGCACGTGTGGCCCGCCCTGGCTGTTGGGCAAAGGCCTCTTCCCAGGCCATCAAAGTGGCTTTTGGAAAGTGCTGCCCGTAGGACAAAGGGATTGCATTTTTCTTCCTGCGCTTTGGCTTCACTGTGCCTCTGATGTTGGCAGGCTTGCTGCGCTTGGACCGCAGCGTGATATAAACCACATTGGGTGGCAGCAAGGTCCCATTGCTACCAAGCTGGGGTTCCTGGAAATTGGGTGGTGACAGGGTGCCATCCAGTGGGATGCCCAGAAAAGGAGTTTGAGCTGCATCTTGGAGACTCCTGGAACTGATCTTTCGATGTCCTCCTTTGCGCTGCGGTAAAACATGACCCACTTGGCTGACAAGGAATCCCAGGTAGATCACACAGGCAGTGCCCACTAGCAGATTCCTCCTTGTCCTCGGGCGCCTGCAAGTCCAGAGCCTCAGCAGCCGTGAGGGCCACAGGCAGCAAATAAACAAGTTTTTGATTTTACTTGGCTGATCAAAAGAGGTCATTTCTCTAGTGAATCCACATGATGAAAACAGCATAAAGTCTTCTGTACATTCCAGCCAGGATGATGATGCATTATTTCCCTTCCCCAATTTCTATTTCTCCTTTTCCAAGTAGCTTCCAGCATGGGTGATGGACAGAGGCTACTGATATGCCTGGGAAAGTGGTCAGCACTAAGGATGCTGACACTCCACCTTCTCAAACTGTTAAATTCTTATCAGCCACCACAGAGGAAGTGATTGGCTTCAGAGAATGAATGGAGCCAGCTGCGTAAGCAAAGTTTACTGACTTGTAGTCTAAAAGATCTATGTATCTTCTCTGCAAACTGCAAAAAGAAAATAGTAGCATTTCCTTTCATTACTCACACATAGCATCTGTGGTTCTATATCTTTCAGAGAAAAGAAGTTCTAGATGAGACAGTATGCATTCATCAGGATAAATCTTTTACTTTCTCATTACAGTATAAATCAAACACCAAAACCATTAAATACAGGCTCAATTTTCAATCTCAGCTGGATGTATTCCAGCATTAGAAGAAATGCTTGTCAAATCCAGACTATTATCTTTTTTTTACAAGACAAAATCTTCACTAAACCTCATGTTATGGAAATGCTGTAAATGATCCAAATACGAACCAGTGACTAGTAGTTAAATATGCACATATTCACTAATATAAAAATATATTAGCAGTCCCAAATTTCCCTAGTTGAATATTAATACAGTTCTCATAATTCATAAGCATACATATAAAATTGAAAGATGGTTAATCCTCTTCACTCTTGTGAAGCCATAAAAAGAATCTAGCTATAGTTTTTAAAATAAAATGACAGTGGCTTATAGATCCTTTCCAAGAAACAAAGAGTAAATGCACGTTGTATACAGATTGCTATAAAAATAAAATTTCTTACCTATTCAGCTTGACACATCCTTTGTTCTGGTAAACTCCTTAGGTTAATAAAAGAAACTGAGTAAAAGCTGGCATCTAGAACATATTTCACTTTTAAGTATGGTTCACATTTAGGTATTTCATTGCAAGCTAAGAACTGTTCAGAAGCTAACTTTACTGAGAGGTGGTTTCATATGAACTGCTATAAACTTACATGAACCTCACATTATTAAAAAAAAAAACCAAACCAAACAACCCCACACACAAAACCACAGCAACTTCTATTTTAAATTCTCTAATGAAAAGTCCTGTGAAGTACATGCCTTTCAAAGATGCATTCCATCTATTTCTAACTCCTGAGAGCCCTCTAGTGCACTGCATGCAAATGTACTAAAGAAATTCCCTTTACTGCATTTAGTTTTTTGGGGTTTTCTTGAGTTTGAAATACCACCCACTCCCTGGATTTTAGAACTTTTGAGAATCATACATTGTTGTGATGAGAACTGAAAAAACAGCCACTTTTAAAACGTTATTAATCTGCTACTGAATAGCTCAGGAGTGTCTCCTATTTGTGCCTTCTGGAGCGAGACATAGCATAGGCCCTGTACAGCTGGAAAAGTTGGGGCAGACAGAAGTTAAGGACAAACCTCTGACATCTGACTCCTTTCCTAGTCTAAGTATAAAATAATAAAATGTATATGTTCACTGTAATTCAAGGAATGGAGATATTCTCCATAGCTACTACTAAAGGAGAATAGACAGTTAAGAAGTCAATTTATGTTTCCTATTGGTCCAATATGAATTTATAAATCTTGGTGAGTGTATTTTTTTCCACAAGCAATCATTTATCCTTACTTTTTGTCTAAATATGTACTGTCAAGTTAAAATTTCAGTATCCGTGCCCATTAGCAGTAAAGGAGACTTCCTGTTACCTGTTTTTTTCCAAATCTGAGTTTTTGGAGGAATTGGGATTGTAAGGAATCTCTTCATCCACTTCAGTTCTTCTCTCTTTCTTTTTTAGTTCAAATTTGACTGGTGGGACATATCCCAAAGAGAATTTATTCCAAAATCTCCAGACAAGTTGCTTGAGTTGGAAATGCATCACACTGCAACAGTTGTTTTCAAATACCCAGTTCCTGCAAGTAACACACCACCTGTCTATTAGAACCAAGCAGCACCAAAGTACATTCCAGTCACCAACAGCGCTCCTCTGCTATAACAATTCTCTGAAATTCTCTGCAATTTAAGTAATCTTTCTACAGCTACTCTTTAAATATTATCTGGAGGAAATTACAAAAGGATATAGAGAGTCATTCTTCACTTCTCATTTCATTTGTAGCCTTGAAGTCATAATGTGGCATACATACTGATGTACAGGGTTGACTGCTGGGGTTTTTTGAGGCTTCCTAAATGTGATAATAGCAATTGTATTTCCTTTATTTCTCATGTTCAGAAGAGAGAACTCAGGTACTGGTATGCTCTTTGGAACGGATGGTGGTAGAAAATCAACCAGATAGAATACAGTATCTTGTTAGTTTAACAGATGTTTGCCTCTGATTTTGGATTCTTAAAAGGCAAAATATCAAGTGATTTTTTTGGGGGGTTTTTTTGTTTGTTTGTTTTTTGCGGGTTTTGTTTTTTGGGGTTTTTTTTGTTTCAGCCCCTGTGGTGTACAGCTCCAGTGCCCTAGCAGATACCATAAAATAAGGAAGGCTGAAATGACTATGGAGTTGTCTGGGAAAAAAAAACCCAAAAACATTTCATCGTGTTTCACAAGAAACAAAGAAAATGCGTTTTGTTCAGGTGCTACTATTCTTCTCTCTGGAATCATTCTAACCCAAAGCTACAGCAAAGCACTAAATGGTACTACTAAGCTGAAACAGTACTTCCTCTGAGGTAATAAAATATTTAAAATATTTAAGACAAACTTTCAGTACAGCAATTGTTGTCTGACCAAATTCTGGCCTACATTATTTCACTTTGCTACATACAGCTAGCCTGTAATATCTGTCCGATTTTGTATTTGTTCCTTGCTCTAAACTATAACTGTGATATTGCCATCCGCATCCATTAAATTCAGCTTTTCATGCAATTTCTTCATACACCCATATTTCACGGTCAGCGTTGTATCTTCCTAAGATTAGGAATACAAGCATATAAAAACTAATATAGCAAAATAGCAATGAATGGAAGAGGAGAATTAAAGAAGTATTTTCTAGTCCCTCACAGTCCTAGGTATATTTTTTTTAATGTGAATGAATAGCTGGATTAACTATTTGCAATTATTTTATTCCTTTTTTTTCTTTTTTTTATTTTCTGTTTTGTTTTGTTTTGTTTAACTTTGAAATTCACCTCCACCTGTTTTTGAAGAGGTTTTCTGCTGGTGCTGGACAAGCTGCAGAAGCAGCTGGTGGCCTGCACTGCTCCTAGCAGGAGGTCTCTGGCCAAGTTGCAGACACAGGTGGAGTGTGCCAATGACCACCAGTCACAAGGTCCTGCATCTTGACTTCTCTTTATCTCTGGGCACCTGAAAGGACGTGGCTACAGAGGAGGCTCCTTAATATGTGTGCTCTTGCTTTCTATGTGCAGGCACTTCAATGGAAAAGGTTAACATTTTTCCCATCACTTTTATTCTGAATAAAATAATGCAACACATATACTTGACTGCCTTTAGAATTCTTTTTTCTGCAGGCTACCTTTGTGATTATGATACGGAACATTATTTCTCTTAGATGCACTATAGCCATACTGTTTCCATAGAGATGTTCTGCTATTCATCTGTAAATGACACAAGGACAGACATTTATGTTAAAATGATTGATAAATGGTGCATTCCTAGCTTTACTGAATCCATATGACTGACAACTTATTCTCCAGAGAAACAAAGTAAGCCCTTATTATGGATAATGCCAATTTGATTTGCAAAATATGAAGCATTACTTTAGAAGGCTCATGCTGTGTTTGTAAGGAGATCAACTTGGGCTGCCATCTGGAAACTGTACTTCAAGAGTACAGAGAGAAATGTTTGCTTTGTGACTAAACACGCTGACTAACAGTCTGTGCTTTAACTGGTCCGGATCAAATCCTTACAGGGAAATCTGCAAAGACCTCTTCTTGACATCATGTAAAAGATTTTTTTTCCTACTTGATTTTGCTTGCCAAACAACACAGGGGCTTCTAGACCAACAGCTGGTAAATTTTGTGCTCAAGAAAAATAAAATCCTGGATGCCCTGACCAGGTTTGGTGGTTTCTTTGCCTTGCTGCACACCATGGGGCCAGCAGCTGTTGCATGGCCTCGAAATGCCCCGAAATGCCAGCCCCCCTCTGCAGGTGCCTGCAGCCCCCAGCCCTGTGACAGCCTCCAGCAGCCAGGGAGACCTCAGGAGCGAGAAGAGCTGCAAGGAGGCCATGCTGTCCCCTCTGCGAGCAGCCCCATCCTGGAACCATGTCTGTGTTCCTGGGCAAGTGCTGCCAAAACTCTGGTGCCTTCTCTGGAACACAAGCCCTGTGAGGAGCAGCTGAGGGAACTGGGGGTGTTTAGCCTGGAGGAGGCTCAGGTGCTCTCTACAACCACCTGAATGGATGTTGTAGCTGGGGGGGGTTCGCCTCTTCTCCCAGACAACCAGCAACAGGATGAGTGGGCATAGCCTCAAACTCAGCTTAGGGAGGTTTAGGCTGGACATTAGGAAGACTTTCTTCACAGAAAACACTGCAATATAGTGCCTAGGGAGGTGGTGGAGTCACTGTCCCTGGACGTGTTGAAGAGTGGACTTGACACACAGGAGGTGATTAAACACTGGAATGAACACAAGGAGGTAGTGGAGTCACTGATCCTGGAGGTGCTTAAGAACGGATGTGGCACTTCGTGCACTCCACGGTCTAGCTGGAATGGTGGTCTTGGGTCACAGGTTGGACTCGATGATCTCCAGAGGTCTTTTCCAACCTGACTGATTCTGTGATTCTTCAGTTACGGTCACAGCACCACCGGCCTGTGAAGTCCACAGCTGCACTTCCACTACGGAGGGAACTGTCTCATCCGCGCGCTTACGGCCGGGAGGACCAAAGGCGCTTTTATCACGACATGAGTGCATTAATTTAAGTTTTCTCTTAGCGATTCTTCCCCACCAAATGGGAAGCCACCATGGCGGCGACACAAAGGCAGTCGAAAACCGTCCCCCGCTCGCCTCCGCCCCGCTCCCGGTCGGGGAAGAGCGGCCAGTGGGCAGAAGCGGATGGAAGCAGGCGGATGGAGGCGGGCCGAGGCGCGGGGCGGTGCCGGCGGCCGCGGTGAGCGGCGGTGGGGCTGTGCGGATCCGTGCGGGAGTGGGCGCGGACGGGCGCGGGCGGGCGGCGGAGCTGAGGCCGCACGGAGGGACGGGACCGGGGATCTGTCGGTATGAGCCCGTCCCGGCCGCCTTCCGCCCCGGAGCGGAGCGCCCTAAAACTTGCCGCGGCGCTGAGCCGGGCACAGGGCGCTGGGGGAAGGAAGGCGTCCGGCTGGACGGGGTCTCGGGTATCCCCTCGGGGTGCGGTGCCGAGCGGCCGGCCTGCCCTGCCGCGGCGGCCGGGATCGGGGGCTGGGCCGGGTCCCGCCCGCAGCCTGGGCCTGCCCCGACGCGGTGGCGTCAGTGAAGCCACAGCGGCCCGGGTGGAGCTCTGAGCTGAGAGTTTTCCTTGTTCCGTGAGAGCACTTAGTGAAAACAGTGCCCGAAGAACGTCTTTTTTATTAAAAGAGTTCACCCCAGGGAAGCAAAGATACGTTGCTAGAGGAAGGGTTATGGTGTCGTTTGGGCACATCGATCTGAGCCACCTCAGAACTTATAGGAGCGTCCTAAGTTAAGGGTGAAAGTATCCACCCTTTGTGGTAAATGGATAATAGGAGAAATGTACAAATAGACAGTCAGTATGACAGGCAACATTTGAAAGTACCCACTTAATTAACAAAGAAGTTCTTTGGAATCTCAGCAACAATTTGGTTCACCGTTGAGGTGAAAGCTCTCAAAGATAGGGCCTCTTGATTTTGTCCTTGTCTGCAGAGATGGCAGCAATGCGTTGCTGTTGCAGTAAGTCAGCATCATGGTTTGTTGTGGGTGTCATGTTTTTGAGGGAATTGTGGAAATGCAGAGCACAACACTCCAGTGGGGTGAACCAGTGAACTTAGTAGGAAGAGAGCAATGTGTGCCAGCAAAATTCCAACATCCAATAGCAAAATTGTATTTTTTCTGAGGCTGAGAATCCTGAAGTAAGGGCAACTTAGTGGAAAAAAAAGCCTTCAATAACAGTATCAATTGCAGTTGCCTTTGCTTGAGTTTCAGATACAGCCACTATGCTTTAGGAGCATAGCAGCTTCAGCATTTGGCATTTGTTCTGGTTTTGGCATTTGTTACCTCTTAAGTCTTTGGAGGGACATATGCAAGTCCATCTGGCAATAACATAGGATCGAAGAGAAGAGGTTTTTAGTGAACTCACAGAAGTGAACTCGCATCACTCTCTGATGTGGAAAGTATGTAGAAAAAATGTAGTCAGCTTAATGTTGTGTGACAATTTATTATTTGTTCTTGATGTTTGATCATACAGTATTAGAATTACTTGGCTTGGAAGGGATCTCTGTAGGTCATTGTTTCAGTTCCCTGCTTAAAGCAGTGCTGTCATCAAAGTTAGAGCAGGTTGCTTCAGGCCTTATCTGATTAAGCTTTCTCTTGAAGGATTTGAAATGGAGTTGAAAGTTGGGTGTGAAATTTAGCCAAAGAAATTTGGAACAAAGTGTCCCAAATTTTGGAAAGTTATGTACACAAAGTTCACATTGTTATGGTTGTCCTCAGAGACACCTTTTCTGTCAAAGTGATACTCCATATCAAAAGTGTACGTGTGGCTCATCTGTTGAGTGTAACCTCAAGATGACTCACTTTAAAAAATGTCAGAGATATTCTGGGATTAAAACAATCTTTGCCTTTCTTACTATTCTTACATGGAATGAACAAAGAAATTTTAGAGGCAGTTCTTCCTTCTTCTCCCCACAGAAACAAATGAACCTTTATTCCTATTTAGTGTCAGCTCGAGAAATCCTTTTGGTTACCTCATGATTCCATACTGATCTCACTGTGGCACCTATAGGATCTCTGCACTGGTTCCTGACTTCTTGACAATTAGTCTGCTGTAAATGCTCTGCCAATTAAGATTTTGTCTAACTCCATTTTTTGACACACCCCCGTGTGACCCCCC
>VYZP01010431.1:1526-13708 GCA_013400635.1 Hypocryptadius cinnamomeus
CATTTAGAAAGGGGAAGGGGGTAGCCTGTACCCAAAACTGTTTCAACCTCAGACTAATGCTCATGCCATGAGTGATCCAGGCTGATCTCCAGTTTGGATGACCTGCCTCCCAGGGAGCGGCAGGGACTTTCCAGATGACAACTGTCACCTGGCAGCATCCACAACTGGAACAGCAATTAACGCCTGCCTCAGTGACAGGGAATTAGCCCTGGCCTCAGCAGCACTCTGCTGGGAGATGCATTGGTGCCTCTCATCATCCTCCTGCTCCGTGGGTGCTGCCAAGACCTCCATTGTCTCTGGCCCCTTTATGGGCAGCCAGTGACCCCATGCCAAGCAGCTGGAAGTGCCACTGGGAGCTGCCCAGCTGTGGTGGTGTGGGGTGAGCTGAGGAGAGGCTATTCCTGGAGCCCAGAGCAGCTGACAGGAAGCTGTGGAAGAACCAGGGCCATTTCCGAGCTGTAGCTCCCAGCGATGGCAGCACTGTCACAGACTTAAACAGAGGGCAGGTTTGGATTAGGTATTGGAGAGATCCTTTACTCTCAGGGGGTGAGGCACCAGAACAGGCCGCCCAGAGCAGCTGTGGAGCCCCATCCCTAGAAGTGATCAAGGCCAGGTTGGTTAAGCCCAACACGCTGCCCAATGGGACCCTCGTGGCTGGGAAATGCCATCACCTGTGCCCACGCTACCTGCCTGGCCAGCCCGGCAGAGGATGGGGACAGTGTCACAGGCTGGCTGGGGACCCGAGCCTGCTTCTCACTGCTGTCCAGCCATCACACACTGCTCCAGACCTGGGGCTCTGGGAGGGGCTGGGTACCAAACCCACCCTGCAGTGACCATCTTGTGGGGCATCTGCTTCCTGCACAGGGATGAGCCCAGGTGTGTGTCAGGGAAGGTAGGAAGAGGAGGAAGAAGAGGGAATAGCTGCCCTCTCCTGTGGTACCATTTCCCCACGTGGCTTGGAAGCAGCCTGAAATACCAGTCTTCATTCTCTTAATGACAGACCCCAACCTGGAGGTTTTTTGCCTTGACCCATAGCACATGGGAGGTACCTGTCCCCTGTGTACCCCTGCAGGAATCCCTCAGAGTCCAACTGCACTGACCACCCTGCCAAACAGCAGCTCACTCACAGTGATCCCATATTCTCCCAGCTGGATGGAGCCACTGCAAGCCTCTGATATTCCCTATTCTCAAGACTGTATCAAGAACTTTTCTACTCAAGGTCTGTACCCTACCAGGGAGATTGCAGCAAAGGGACCACAGGAGCTGTTTTCAAACAACAGCTGCGGAGAGGAACTGGACTATCTCCAGCTCACTGAAGCACAGACCAGCCACAAATTCACAGCAAACAATAGGCAGCAAAAGGGAGGGGTTTCCACAGCATTCCAGACCATCACTGGGGACAGGGTGGGTTTTCCTGGAGTGGAGGCACAATCCAATTTCTGCAAGGCGCCACTGAAACAGAGAGGTCACCATGAGGACCAGAGACCAAGTCACTGATCCCAGTCTTGGCTTGTGGTGTTTTTTTTTTCTTTAAGAGTTCTGACATGTGAGATTTACAGTGAAAAATCTCATTTCAATAAAAACACAAGTGGAGGAGAGAGGAGACCATACACCAGCACCTAGCGGTGGTTAGATACACAAAGAAAACACGACTACCACAAACTCCAGCAGAAACCACCAAACCACCAGAAAACACTTCCCTCTTCGCCAGTCAACAGTTCCTAAGGTGATCTGACAATATTTCACAGCCCTGGGGCCTGAGGGCCGGGCTTAGACTGTGGCTGCCCAGCTGCAGCTCACTGGCTCCATGCCCAGCCGTTGTCAGAGACTGCCAGACGGGCACCTGTGGGCGTTGCTGGTTCCATGCGGGACACCAAGACCTTTAGGTAGCAAATTTTTATGGCAACTCAGCAAAAGTAGAGAATGAGAGTGTGAGTGGGCAGAGGAGACTCATGGGCAAAGATGAAAGCAGTGTGGTGTTTAAATAGCCGTGCTGTGGCTTGGGAGTGAGCTGGAGCTGTCACTGCTGTCACCCAGAACAGCACACACCACTGCCACAGCCACCACTGCACCAGCCATGCAGAAGTGGCAGAAAGATGTGATTCCTACTTTAAAATTACTGAACACCGAAGATACCAAGGCTTAGGATGTGAAGCCTGTGCAGGAGGGGGCTGGCACTGCTGGGGGTAGTGACCCCAGGGTGGGGAGCAGCCTCCCAGAGCCTGGCAGCCCTTCAATTCCCATCCTGTGATGGGAACCCCCTAAGGAGAAGGGGTTTTTCCTTACTCCAGTGCACAACATTCACAGGAAGCCTCCTCCGCACCAAGATCACAGGAGGTGAAAGCAAATCCCTGCAGGCTGCCAGCATAATTTTCCCATGACTGGGGCTGCTGGGTCCCCAGCATGCCTCCTCAGAGGGAAAGCAAAAGCCACTCAGATACCATGTTTTTGTTTGTTTGTTTGTTTCATCATTTTACTGGAAAGCACTGTAGCCCCCAGACTAGTTTTCTTCTACAGCAGCTTTCCAGACAAGGGAAAACCATTCCTGGACTGCTGGACTGGTCTCATTTGCAGGAAAGCAAAAGTAGAGTTTGCTTTAGGAGGCAGCAATAATGAGACTTTTTGGGCACTGCAGTCCACTGGGCTGGGAGTAATAAAAGAAAAGGAAAGCAGGCATTGCAAGGCTCAGGTCTCAAAGGGAAAGGTCTGAACCTCCACTTGCAGTGTGTTCCTTTTCAGTCAGTTTAGCCACAAAGGGAGGGCGGGAAAGGCAAGAGCCCTACCCAAAACACAGCAGGTATTAAAGACGTCCCCCAGCCAGAAATCCCATTCTTGCCTCAAAAACCCACCTTCCAAAGAGGCTTCATGAAACAGCCTGCTTCTGATGAGGCTGCTCACAAAGAAAATAAAGCATTTCCCTGGGTCTGCCAGGTTTACAAACAGAGCTAACCACACACAGCTGCAGAGCTCCTTGGGATGGGCTCAAGCTTCAATGCAGGCAGGACATGCAGCCAGGCATGGTGGTGGTGCTCTCCTGGCAGCACGGGGGGGGGATTTATGCAAGACCCAGTCTTCTGCTGCAAAGACATCTGGCTCATCCTGCCTGCTCCACTTCTCCCTGCAGAGCTCAGCAGCATCATGGCTGCTTGTCACAGCACTCCAAAGCAGAACAAGGCACAGCCACCCCTTTCCTTGTAGCCTTTTCCTTGCTTCCAAGCTACTCCTGTCCAGCTTGGTGTGCTTCAGCTGGCAACAACCAAGCTGTTAGGCAGCAGATATTGACACCACAAAGCTACACCAGTGAAGTGCCACCCAAAGTGCAAGAACTGCTGCTTTAAAACAAAATCTGCAATGCCACAAGAGTAGATGGTTTGGTTTCCTCCACCCACGAGAGTTTTGTACCAGCTGCTGGCAAGCAACAACCCACGGCCCTGTGCTAAATAGGTCTGCCTGGCGTAGGTAAGGCTGAAAGGGCGTCGTGGGATTTCTTGCAGAACCAGGAACGATGCCAAAGGCAGCAAAAAGCCTCTCCTGTTTTCTTCTTGCTTACTTCACCTCACCACAGAAACAGCTCTCAAGGATGTGCCTGGTTGGAGCCTTCCTGTCTCCAGAATTCACCCCAGTACCCAAAGTCCAGTCTCCGGAATGCTTCAGCTGACAGCACTCTCTATGAAATGTGCACTCCAAAAGAGCTTGTGGCAGAACAGCTCCCATTCCCCCAGATGGTGGGAATAACCCACCCAAGTGATGGGAATAACCTGCTCAAGGGAAAAGGCTGAGTTTGACTTCTTGATACAGGGGGTAACCTGTGTGCCAGGGACACAGGAACAGGACAGCCAGATCTCTGAGAGGATGCAGAGCCCCCTGAGTCCCATCTGGAGCTACTCTCACCCAAAACCAGCAGTGACAGGCAGCATCCTTTATGGATTTTTTCTCTCTGCCCTCCGTGAGGGTCTTGAATGGAACTGAGGGAGTGGAAATGGGGGGACAAGCTGTGCCTCCCTCCCAACAGAGGAGGATGCTGCCATCCCTACTCCAGCTGTTCGAACCTCTGGATCAGCATCCGATGCGGACACACACGGTTGCACCAGAGGGAAAAAGTCAAAGGGAAAGGAAAACAGCACGGACAGGAGGGTCCTTGAGGCCATGGCGGCCACGGCCCCCGGGAGGGGACTCACGAACCGGCCCTGCCCGGGGGGAGATCGCCAGCCAGGGAGAGCCGGGAGGCAGATGCGTGGGCCCGGGAAACGCCGGGGTTGTGCAAGGCGGGGCGAGGGAGGAGCGGGGCCGGCAGCGCTGCGGGGCCGCCCCGGGGCACCAACACCGCCCGGGGGGCCGGGAGACCCCCACCCGCACCCCGCCGAGCCTCCTCCTGTCCCCCCGGGCACCGCCGGCAACACAGACACCCCGCCTGTCCCCCGCGGGGGGCGGCGGCAGCCCCCGCCCTGGCCGGGAGAGGGGAAACTGAGGCACGGCACGATTACCGCGACACCGGGCGGCTCCGGGACAAATCCCCGGGGGACGGCGCGGCCCCGGCCCACTCCGGGGTCTCACCCCGACCACCCGAGCGGCCCGAGAGCCGGCCAGATACGGGCAACGCGCAGCCCCGATCCCGGCAGTTCCCTCCGGGCCGGGCCCCTTCGCTGGGGCGGCGCGACCCCGCTGCCCGGGAAGACCCCGGTGCCCCGGGAAGGGCTCCTATCCGCGAGGGCGGCAGGGCCCCGCAGCGCTCCGAGCTCACCTGCCGTGCGCCCCACGGCGGGGCCGCCGCCCGGATGGCGATGGGGGTCGGGATCGGGGTCGGGGGTCTCGGTCCGGGTCCCTCCGCTCCGCCACCAGCACCGGGGCTGGTTCCGCCCCCGGGAAATTCCCAGCCTGACGGACAGGCGGTGCAGCCAATCGGCGCGCGGCGGGGACTATAAAGGGGAGGGCGGGGAGCTGGGGGAGATGGTGCCCGTCATGGCGGAGCTGTCGTCCTTGTATCTTGTGGGTTCCCTGGGGCTGTACGGGGGTCCCGCCCGGCTTAGTGGGGCTTCGAGGGACGGTAGTAGCCGGCCTGCGCCTTCTTCATGCGGGAGGTTGCGCTCGTAGGGAAGCGGCGAGGCCGAGCCCTGCAGCGGCTCCCCCGGCTTGTGCAGACACAAAATGGCGGGGCCGAGGGGGGCTCCCCGTGTACCCCCTCAGTGGCTGAGGGGAGGCTGTGCTGGAGCGCTCTGATGGCCTCGGCCCCGGGAAGGAGGAGGGTGGTGCTGCCGGCTGGCCGAGGCTGACGTTCCTCTGAGGCACAGAGAATTTCCCACTGAGCCTCCAAGTTAATGTTAAATGAGGGAATTTCACCCTCTAAGCGGAGCGTGTATTCCAGGGATCCTTTTGCTCTGTGCTGCTGCTGCAGTTGTGCCGTGGTGAAGCACCGAAATCAGCCAGAGGAGCACCAAGCACAGGGAACATCTGGGTTCACTCTGCTCTTCGGCACTCGCACAATGGCTACCTGATTTTCTTTCTTCTCTTGGTTTTGCCACAAGGAGAAGGTGGTGGGTTTTTATTAAATATATGTGTAAATAAAAGCAAAGAACCAGGAGTGAAGAAATCCAGCTGTAAGCAGCTGTGCTGCTCTTTGCTTGTACTCCAGATGTGTCCTCCTTAGGTGACCTGGTGCTGGGTTCATCAAGGTCCTTCACTGGAGATTGAGCTGTTTCCAGCTGCCTCCGTCCTGGCATTTTACTCAGCTGTATTCACACCCCTACACCACTTCTTGGGAATTTGATGTTTTGGGTCATAAAAATTAAAACCTCAGAAACTCCTTTTCCTGGCTGCTCTTGACTGGCAGCAGAATGCGACCCTGGCAGCCTGGCTGGGTTACGAGCTCAGCCCTAACGGGACCCTGATGAGCTCTTTGTGCTCGTATCTGAAATCTCAGCTGGGGATGAGAGAGCAGGACCCCACACATGCCCAACATCTTCCCTTTTGTTCCCTGAAAGTCTTGTTTTACCCCAATGAGAGGCCCAGTGCTGTTCCATAAACCCTCAGAAAGGGTTTACGGAAAACCTGTCTTCAAAGCTAAATGCAGTCCCACAGAACCAGAAAACACCTTGTTTATAAATTAATGACTCAACCTGCATGAAATAGCAAAACCCTGCTTATTTCTTCTAGGAGCAAAAGGGGTGGCTCGGTTTTGCAGCACCCCAAAAGCTGCCTGCCTTCCCCTCACTCCATCGCGGGAACTCTCGCACCAAAAAAATCATTGTGTTACTCACCAGGCTGGGTCCTGGAGGGGCTGGGGGGGAGGGAGGGAGAGCCCTTCAGAGCAGGAGCTCTGTGCCTGCGATCCCCAAATGCAGGAAGGCTGGCCCAGCTGAACTTACTTTTAGGCATGGAGAAGGGGAATTCCCCATGATGGAGGTCCCAGACAGCCTCTGTGTGGTTTTGATAGGGAGCCAGGCACCACTTAAAGGGCTCTCCTGTGCTGTTCCTCCCAGGGGCCCTTCGTGTCAGGTATTAGTCAGCAAAAAGGGGGGGGTGGGAGCTGTCATAGAGGCTGTGATTCACTTTTGGACAACTGGAGAACCTTGTTACATCATTTTCCTTGCCTGGTTTCTGAGCAACTTAACTGGGATTGCAAATGTGCTTTTCCTCAGAGAAACTGCTGCATCTGGCAAGAGGCATGTTGTTCCACGTGTATTTCCATCTCATCCTTGTCCCTATTTGGAGTCAGAACAGGATGCATCTTCCTAGGGGAACAGGAAAGAGCTGGGTCTGTTGATGGAGGTGCACAGGTGATGGTTTTCCTGAGAGAATCCCTGGAAACCATCCACCAGGAGAACTGGCGGTCAAGGAACAAGGCTGGAGCCAGCTAGTGCTGGAATAAACACCAAGGTTTTAAATGTTTCTATTTTATAGAGGCTGATTCCAGCTCCCCAGCTCCTTGCCAGCAGGTACAGTTGTACCTGGCAGGGCGTTTGGTCTACACTTGCCAGGTGTGAACTGCAAGGCCTGAAGAGGGCTCGGCTTTAGTCCATCTGGTTTGGGTGGCAGCAGTGTGAGTGCTGGGGGTGAGGAGCTGTGGGTCTGGGGTCAGGAGGGTGAGGAGCTGTGGGTCTGGAGTCTGCCTGCACCTGGGAACCTGTGGATGGCACAGCCTCACTCGGTGCCTCTCCACCTCTCTAGCCAGCTGCTTTTTGTGTTTTTACCTGAGGTTGCCAGCTCAGGCTGGCCCAAACGTCAGCATGAATTCCACTATGAAAATGAAAGGCTTTTGGTCCTGCTTGGTCCTTCCTCATTCCTTTGGTCCCACCATGATCCCAGGGGAGAAGACTCCCCTGATGGCAGCTGTGGTTTATGAGCTCGCCTGTGTGGCTGTGAGGGTGTGTTCACAGCTGACATGTTGACACACTAGGGGTTTTATTTTGGTACAGAGACTTGGGTTCAGCACCTTCAGTTGCAGCTTACTGATGTGAACATGCCCTGATTGCTGCTGTGGGAAATGGGCTGAGAAGGAGCACAGGCTGTGGATGGGGGGTGGTGGAACTCCCCTGTCCTCACGTCCTGCTTGTCTCAGATCAAGTCTGGCTTCCTTCATGTTGATCCCACTCTGGAGTGAGCAGGGTGGGCCCAGTGATGTGAATTCAAGTGGCATTGGCCCAACTGCTCTTATTGCCCAAAAAATCCCCCTGCCCTCTGCTGCTGGGCAAACAGAGCTCACTTGAACCCTGATGGGGCAATGGGGCCAGCCAGGACCTGGCTGTCATGGGTGGCTGTGCCTGGAGCTGGCCCTGGAGCAAGGCAGGAGCAGAGCAGGCAGCGGATGCAGCTGGTTTGGAACAGCATTCCAGGGCCACTGTGGGCTCAGCTCTGCAGGGGGCTGCCGATGGATCCCTCAGCATCAGCAGCTGGTGGGATGTGTCCTGGTGCTCCGGCAGTGAAAGGAAGCAGGAGGCCGACAGTGACGCTGTGAGAGTGGGGAGGAAGCTCTGGCTACAGGAGGGGATTTCCAGAACATTGTGATCTGCTGCTTATGCAAATCAGAAACTCAAATTAACCTGGCAGGATGGGAGGGCTCTGGGATGGAGGGCAAGGGAGAGGCAGGGGAGGGAGCCTGGGATAGTTGGCTGCTGGGAGGGCAGAAGGGAGTGTGAAAGGGATCAAGATAGGAGAGAAGGGACGTATTGGGGAACATTCCTGCTCCACCAAGTCTCTGAAGTACCCTGCCTTCGCAGGGAGCTGGATCACACCCTGGCTTTCCAGGGATGCTAGGCTGCTTCACTGTCTCACTGAATGAGGGCTCCCTTCTTCCTCTGCCTCTGGCATATGAGGCCAGACTCAGTGTCACCCATTTCACAGGAGATCACCACCTCCTGCCATCCTCTCCCTCTTCCACAGTCAGCAGGGATGGGTTGTGGTGAGACCTGGTGCAGTCCCATAGCGGGGCCAAAAACTCTGGGAACCAGGTCCGGGATTGCTCAGAGGATTTCCTTGCATGACTTAAGCTTTGAATAATTTGGAATCTCATTGTACAAAACCAGCAATAGGCACAGAGGGGATTTTCCCCTCTTCCTCTCTCCCCCGTGTCTCATCCAGTTGCAATGCCTGAGAACAGGGCTCAGCAGCAGTCATCATGTCCTGTAGAACTGCTCCAGAGATATGGGAACAGTATTGGAGAGCTCAGCTGTTTCCCCAGCCCCAGCTTGCTACCTCCCAAGGCTGAAGGCTGGGTTTCCCTCTCAGAGGAAGGGGAGGATGGCAGGTGGGATGGAAGTGGCTCGTATTGTGTTAGTGATTTAGGCCGGCATCTCATCTGCCTCTGTGGCTCCTCCTCTCCAGGGGCTGGCAGCAAAGAGGATCTGCAGTGGCTGACTCAGAGCACAGGTCCGGCCCTCTCTGGGGCTCGTGGGTTTTTCTGGATGTTGCAACCTGTGAAATCTGGCCTTGGCTTTGCCTGGAAGCGAGCCCTTGCCCCCGACGTTGCTGGTCAATGTGCAAAGTGTAAATCCCAGACTCTTCCCTGCAGTACCCCTGAAAGCTAAAGCGTGGATGGCGAGCACGGACCTGCCTCCAGCCCTTACCCTGCTCACAGCCTTGCTGATTTTTCCCCCTTCCTTTCCTAGCCTTCCCTGAAATGCTCACCTCCTTGTTGATCTCAGAGGTTAGGCATGAGATTTGTCACCAACTGCTCTTGGATTGGGTGGGTTGTAGCCAGGGAGCAGAGGTGTTCACGGAGAGTGGTGCTATGAAGTGTATTTTCTCTCAAGACTGGGGTCCTACAGGGGTAGGGATGAAGCTGCTTTATGAGTGAGTCCCAGAGGCCATGCTAGTGCTTCCCAAGTTCCCATCACCCTCCTGGCATTGGCTTAGAATGGGTAGCTCTGCTGACCTCAGGCCAGTTTGTGGTTTTTTGTAGGGCAGACCCAACCCCATCATGGGGCAGGTGCTGAAATAACCTGTGCTCAAATGGGGTATTGACTGTGCCGAGTATTTGCAGCAATTAAAATACCAAAATAAAATGCTGTTTTCTGCTCCAGCTGAAACAGCAGCTGCTGCAGGAGATGGATTACTATGCCACTGGGGCAAGACAGAGCATTTTTGCCTGCAGGACCTTTCCAGAAGAGGGAGTTGCTCAAGGAGGAAATCCCATCTCACTCTCCCTTCCTGTGCCCAAACATTGTGTGACTCTGCTATCTTGTCTGCATTGTAGGAGCAGCCTGCAGCAGGCACCAGGGAAATTCCTGGCCTTGGGAACAGTGTGCTCTGGTCAGCCAGTCCTCCTGGTGGTGGCATCACCCTGAGCTGGGCTGGGGACTGACCCTGAGGGGCTGACTTGTGGTCCTGTTCCACTCCAAGACATCCAGGCTGTGGGTGGTGAATGGCCCTGGCTACTGGCATACAGCAATTGTGGTACAGCCAGAAAATTCATTGGAGTGTTTACGCCTGGGAACATCCCCACTGTACAAACCCCTCGAGTGCCTGTTTTGGCAACAAGAATGAAGCAGATGATGGCTCACATGTCATGGCCCTGTGCTAACACCGAGCAGGGTTTCCCCCTGCTCTGGAGGAACATGGCTCTGCTGCCCCAAATCCGGCTCTCCCAGGGGTGATGGGCTGTCACTCAAGCCTCACAACTTCCTTGGGCCTTCCTCACTCCTGAGCCCTGTTCCCAGCTGCAGGGAAGTGTCCAGCTCTGCTCCCTGCAGTCTCTGTGCCACCCTCGTCTCCAGAAGCCTCTGCTGCAAAGCTTGGAGCTGCAGCGCGGAGCCGCAGGAAGAGACGGGCAGATGAAGGTTGGGGTTACATCCTCCCTTCAAAACAACTTCTGCAGCTGCTCAGTCTTTGCAGCAGGTTCCTGGCCAAGCAGGTGACCCGTAGGCTGCTGCAGGTGTGGGGTATGTGGAGCCCCCAGATGCCGTCTGGACAGGGTCTTACAAACAGGGACTAGCCAGAGAAACCCAAATCTCTATGGGGAGTATGGGGAGGGTGAAAAAGCTTCAACCAGACTGTTTTCCCCCAAGAAAGGTTATTTTGTTGCAAGGGGATGTTTTACAGGAAGGCATCAAGGGAATTTTTAGTGGGATAATACCCAGCTGAGTTGTTTCAGCTTCCCTGGTTTGTCTCTACATGTTGCTGCTTCTTGACCTCAGCTGGTTTTGAAGTGTTGTAATAATATTGTGTTATTATTCCTAAAACTGCTTTGATATTTTGAAGGTGAAGCTTTCCTCACCCAGCTGTTCTGAGGAAGACTAGGGTATTCACAACTTTTTGTTCTGACTTGGAAACAATTGAAAGTGCTGGAATTTCCCGCTTTTGGAAATTCCAGTTCTTTTCTCCTGAGTCTTGGGGGAAGTGCAAACAAACTGTTTGGGGGTGTAGCCTCTATGGCATGTGCCTTTCGACTGCTTCTTCAGCAGCTTGAAAGCACAGGAAACCGCGTGAGAGGACGGGTGGATGCCATCAAGTCTGATTTGTATCTCTGGTTTATGAAAGCATCATCCACACAACGGCATGAACCCTGCCGGGGATTTTCAGACGCATGAAGTGAAGGCCTTGGTGAAGTCCCTGCACTGCTGCCAGCCCCACATGCATTTTCAGCCCCTTTCTCAGCAGAAGCGTTGCTCAGAGAGGTTTTGTGGTGTCTTCAGGGCCCTCCCTGGAGCTGGGGCTGGGCTCTTACCTGAGATTGCCTACGGGAGCAAGGAGACACCAAGGCTTCCCAGTCCCACCCAAACCTGCCCCAGTAAGTCAACTGTTCTCGCCCCAGGGTCAGCAACAGTGAGGTTTTATTTATCAGATTTTAAATTGTCTTTTTCATCTGGGTAAATTCTTTGGTTTAGTGGCATGTTCAGGTATGAATTATTTTGCTTCAAGACAGACAATCTCCCTACCCAGACCCCTCTGCTCCCCTCCCCGAGACTCCCCCGCTTGCAATGTGGTGCTGCTTTCCAGCGCAAAGTGAGTTGTTCTCCGGAGGGGACTGAGTGTCCCCTGAAGCCCCCGAAGCTGCAGTGACATCAAGGCAGTGGCAGTGTGCTGGCTCAGACACAAAGGGCCCCAGCTGCCACCTAGTCCTCCCCACCACAGAGGGCCAGCAGAGCCTTGCGGTAGTCGCCAGAGGTGTCCTTCTGCAAGAGGGAGAGCTGTGTCAGAGAACCAGCCCTGGGAAAGCCTGGCTCAAGGTGCTGGGCACAGGGAAGGCACAGCTCCATGTCCTGCTCACCCTGCAGGTATCCCTGCAGCAGTGGAAGATGCCAGCACATCCTCTCTAGAGCCAGACCAGCCAACTCTGGGGCTGCTGGGGGCAGGTTCCCCCTGCCCAGGTGATGCTCAGCCCTTGTGCCACTCATGGCTCAGGTCCCCTCAGGGCTCAGGGCCAGGACTCAGCCAGACAAGGTGATGAGCCACGAAGGGATGTCCCTGTCCCCTCACCTCAATCATGTGGTGCAGCGATTTGTCAAACAGGTCTATGAACTCGCCCCGGATGTTGAACAGGTCAATCTCGCTCCGAGAAATCATGATCCGGGTCAGGGTCCTCTCATCTGTGCCTGCACCCTGCAAGGGAGAGCTTGAACAAAAAGCCCTGCAGGGACTGGAGCTCACAGATGCTCCTGGCATCTCCAGCACAGTCCAAGCTGGGGATCAGGCCCACAGGAATGCCACAAAAATGAGTCTGGAACACCTCTCCTGTGAGGAAAGGCTGA
>VYZP01010439.1:0-15501 GCA_013400635.1 Hypocryptadius cinnamomeus
AATATTGGCAATGCAGAAATAAAGGACTGTTTATTAGAAAAAGAAAGCCAAAAGCAGCTGCTGAAAGAAAATGATGTGGTAGTGAATGGTATTTTCCCACCACCTTGAAGTACATCTCTCTTTAAATTCTTCCTCTGGACAGCTCCTGTTGTTTTACTAAGTAATCTGTATTTTGAGGGGAGGGTTTTATGCTAATGCAGCTTCTGAAACAATTTGTTTGTAGGGTAAGCAGCAGTAATGAGCACAGCTTTCTGAGCTGTTACAGATGTACCTAACCTGTGGTAGCTGCACAGTGCAGCAAAAATCATTGGACAATACTGAGGACAAAAGTGCTGCTACTGTTACTATTTTCTATAATAGATATGGTCATTACTGGATATCACAGTGCGGTAGCTGTCACAAGCCATTTTTCCTGTTAGAAGGACTGTAATTTCTCTCTTTTATAGTTCGTATTTCAGTGCATTAGTGTGCTGACCATAATGACAGCAACTTTCTGAGTTAATATTTTTTTGCTTCTTTTTATAGTGGATTTTGTATAGAACATGGAAACTGATTAAAATGACCAAAATAAAAAAATGAAAGTGAGAAAAAGTTCAGTTTTTCCTTTTTTTTTTTTTTGTTGCTTTGACTGCTTTCTGTTATTTATTAGAAATTGAGACAGTTTAGTGACTGTTTTTCAGGCACTTTTTTCTGAGTAGTGGAGAGATTGCAGTCTTTATGGGATGATGAATGAGTTGTGGGCCTTCTCCTATGGAGTCTCGACATTTTCCTTCAGAATATTTTTGCTATAAAATAGTTTTGTAATGTCAGTTACTGCTTAAAATGTCCTCTGTGTATTGTGCCCTGGTAGATGTTAGCACACATTCAGCCTTTGTTCTTGAAAGGAGATTTCTTGGAAGAGAATTTGGGGGTGGTGAATCTCCACATTCTTTAGTTTCGTGATGTTGTCACTAGATGAGTGCCTTGGGGAAACATAGGCCACCTGTGGATTTCACACTTTCTGTGGATTCATTCATTAGTTGCTCTGGAGTCTTCAACACTTTTTTTCACTACTTTCTTTTATGATGCTGGTAACTTTTGCGATATTTAAATGGTATTTAAATCTTAAGTTTGGTGAACACCTCCTGGATGTTCTGCGAGAGACAAAAGTTATGAAGTAGGAGTATTCTTGCATGGCCACTTGTGGCATTCATTGGCACACAGCTCAGACTGGTTTACTGTGGTGCCTGGGACAATGTGATGACAAGTGAGATGAAATTGGTATCTGATGAGTTGTAGTTACTGGCTTCAAGTCAGTTATACTGTATTTCTTCTCTGATGAGGCTTGCTAGCAGTATAAGCTGCTGAATCTTGTGTCCTTGTCTTTAAAAGGTTAGTGAGATTTGAATGAGCCAGGTGTTCTGGCGCTGGCAGGATTTAAATTATGCTACATTTTTATTAGAGTAAATGAATTTCTGATGATCCATCCTGCTTAAATCACTTTTATGAAAAGATTTGCTGGCTGATTTTTACTGGAAATTAGTCTTACTCATGTTTTAGGAATTAAATTTTAATACATCTAATCACTTTTAAGAAAGTCTGAAGTGTATACTCTATGACTAGTAAAAAACTCATAAGAAAACTTACTTTCTTTTATGCAGACCACGTCAAAATTAAAGATGAAGAAAAAAGCAACTAAGACCCAAGAAGCCAAAAAAATCCTGAAGAAGAAATTTAAAGTTAACACAAAAATAGTTTTTACTGAAGATGGAGAGGTAAGATCACTTAAAAGTAATTGCATTTTGGTGGGAATTGAAGTTGTGGTTTCTATAAAGTCAGAAATGTACTTTATATCTGTATAAAAAGACACACTTCTAAAAAATGTGTGGTATTTGTAGTTGGCTTACATTTTGCAAAAGAGTTCAGCTTCCATTTAGAATTCAGTTCCAGTGAGAAAAAGAGAAATGTTGAGCACTGACCTCTTTTCATCGTTTTATGTGTAAGATACTTGTATGAGAGCTGTAAGTGGATGTACAGAACTGTATCTCTTTTCTGCCTATTATCTTCATTTTCAGGTGGAATCAAGGGCTTGGTTTTTTTCCTTACAGAAATGTAAAATAATTTTCCTGTAGCTGTTTGCCAAAGCTCCCCAAAGTCTTGAGTTAATATACTGGAATTAAAAGAAGACCCTGGTTTTCTTCCCAGCATTCACTATTTCTAGATTAAAAGTTTTGTTAGAAAAGCTAAGGAAGTACCAAATTTTGGGCTACTGGTGCTGATGTAACAGTGGTTGGAAATTTGCCAGCTATTTGATGTGTTCTTTTAATAGACCAATAGAAAAATGTATTGACTTTATACTGAAAGGAACTACTGTGGATGCTAGTCACTCTAGGGTTTCTCTGTGGGAATAACCTCACTAGCAAGTGTCCACATTCCATGAACTTTTATATAATTTGATTTCACAGCTTCAGATGCTGTGCATGTTGCTTTTCCATTTCCAGTACTAAGATAAAAAGTAGGGTGGCTTTTTTCCCTCTTTATGATAATTTCAGTAAGGCATAAACTGAAAGAGAGGTCACTTTAACAAGTATATAATTTGCTTTTTTTCTGACAAAACAAAGCATTTTATTTTGCAGGTGAAGGGAGTGTAGCCATATGCATAATTACTAACATTAGACAGAATGTAAAATGTTTTAGAGGTTGCCCCATTGACTGAAAACAATGTCAGATATTTTTAGATATTCAGAAGCTGTTGTCTCAACTTAATATTAATATGCAAATGTTTTAGGTATCTATGCAATGAAGCAAAAAGGAGGAAGAATGGAGAGAAAAACAATCACAAAGATTGTAGTTTGAAAAGCAATACAATAGAAAAGGGGTGACATTTAAGGAAACACAAAATTTGCATCTGTGGATGTTGTTCTTGCTTTTTTCCCCCCGAGCTGTTTAAAATTGTGCATTGAAATTTTACTGTTCTATTCCACATGCTTTGATAAAGTCCTCTAAAAATGTATCTTTCTAGAAAATACAAGTACACAAAACTCAATTTTACAAAAGGATATGAAACAATGGATTGGATTTATCTCTACCTGTTAAATAAACATCCTGTGTGCATTAGGGAGTCCTAAATGTATTTGGTTTTGCATTTGTACTGAAAGGCATTCTATCTTTTCTGCCATGTATTTTCCTTTTAGAAGTTAGTACTCTATCAATCCATGAGCAAGAATGATTTTGCAAAGACTTTCCCTTGAAGGTGTGTGCTCATACCTCGAGGTATAAGCTACTAGGTCATAAGATAGATGGGGATATTTTTTGGTGAAGGTGTAGTCTTTGTCTTGAATTCTGTGTTTCAGATATTTAAGGGAAGCTGGATGTGTTCAGTGTGTCATCCATCAAACATTTCCAATACAGTCTTAGTACAATAATCAAAAAACCCTTCCATGTCTGTTCTCCTTGCTTCCCTCAAAACATGAACCTGCAGTCATGCCTTTTTTTTTTTTTTCTGGCATACTCTGGAATAAAGACTTGTCTCATTTTTGTCTTGGTTAATATGTTGGAATCTTGATTGTTTACATGAAAGGTACTGTTTAGATTTACTCACATTTTTTTCTGAGAGTCATTTCTTGAGAGCAAGTAGTTTTTTCTCCCCAAATGAATAGCAGGATTAGAAATTACTTGTTCTAATCAGGAAAGAGGACAAAATAAGGGAAGAGATTGAAGTGAGTCACTAAACAGTAGTGTGATATAATGGAGACACTACTTTAAAATAGTAATTTTAAACTGAATGTGGTGTTAAATAAGGTTTGGTAATTTGTTTCCTTTGCAGATGACTTTATTTGGTGTGGAAAAATAATGTATTGGAATATTTAAGGCACCAAAAATGTGATATGGAAAAACTTATTCTAACCATTATTTTTCTTGCTGACATCTCTAATTCAGTTAGTGCAGCAGTGGCCACCTGTGCAGAAATCCAATTTGGCGCAAGCAGATGAGGAAGATGATGCCAGTGGTATCAACCTAGATAAAGCGAAAGAAATCCTGCGTGAAGAAGACAAATTTGACAAAGAAGAATACAGGAAGAAAGTAAAGGAAAAACACAGGGTAAGTTGATTTCTACCTCAGTTACTGAAGTACAGAAGTACTGTGCTGTGGATTGCTCAATGAGGAAAAATGCTTAAATACATTGTGAAGTAAGTGTTGTACAAGTTCATTTAAGTTCTTCAGTTTTCTTCAGGACTACACTGCTCACAGGAAAGCTGTTTTAATGTGAGTAGCTGGATAGCACAAAGCCTTATTCAGCATAAAGTGCTGGTAACAGTAGAGTTTTATTTACAACTTTAAAGTTTGGTGAATTTAGTAGGAGTATATGGGGTTTTTTTTAAGCAGTGTTTAGTGAAAAAGTTTGTTTCACCAAAAGTAAGTATTTTTAGGCATATGTGCTCTAAAACCTTCTCTCAGTGAAAGAATATCTCTGAAATGTCTTCAGACTACCATTTGCTCAACATTTAGTGTCACATTTCAGCTAGGCCAAAGTGTTAACTTTTTATGTCAGTGTGCTTAGGGCTATCAGAATTTACTTAATGGATTACTCAAACTACATGATGTGATTTTGGCTGTGACTTAAAATGATCAGTATCTGCAGTCTGGCTTCTCTCTGGTGTTTAAAAACCTTTAAAAGTGACAGAGCACAAGTTTTCCAACTACTTCTGTATTATTTGTTATAGACCAAAGGAGGGTTTTCTGACCTTGCTGTGTACCTGTCATATAGAACACAGCTGTATGTCTTTGAGCTCAGGGGTCATTCTGTTAGTGATTGTAAAATGGGTATGGCATTCTCCAGACAACGGATACATGTAAAATCCCAGGACTATGTGTTGTTAAAAGCCTGATTTATACTCAAAGCTTCAAATATCCAAAGTGTTAGAAAGAGTTGTTTTATTGTCCTGTTCTGTAAATGCTGACTTAATTCGGTTTGACTTTCCACTGGTTTTAAGTAGTTAGTGCAAGATCTTCCAGTGTTGTGAGGGTTTGAATTTGAACAAAATAATTTGGAAGGAATTTGTAAAAGCTTCAAATCATGTTTCGGCTATGAAGTATCCTAGCTAATGTCAAATGTTCACACGTTTAATTTGAGGCTGCTCCTCTAGTCCTCTTGAAGGCATTTGACAAATACAGAAAATCTCACATCATTTTTAGCAAAGGGTTCCAGTTGATAGGAGGTGAAAAGAAATCATGTTTGCTGTGCTCTAAATGAAATAATAGTCAAGTTTACAGAAAACAATGCAATCAGATTTCAAGGATGCACTTAATGAACAGGGAAGGAGAGACTGATTCTATGACTTTGCTATCAATCTCTTACTCACTAGCAGATTCATGCATTTTGAGTAACACCCTTGTAGGTCTGACATCAGACTTCAATGATAAAATACTTCATCTCTTGGTCTGTTAACACAGCTTCCTTGTTATGATGCTGAGGAGAACAAATGATGTTGACCAGATATTTCCCTGCATTGAAGAAAAATACTTCAACTGTGGAGATACTATGAAAAGAGAATGCCTCTTTTCAAAACTGAGACAGACAAAATTAACAGACTGGCCACATCAATGTCATTGGGGGTTTTTTTAGTTATGAAAAGTGTCATATGTGGAGCTTCTTGGAGATTAGTGCATGAGTTCCACCTATTATCCTTTATGAAATGAAATGAAATAAAATAAATAAATGATAGTATATATAAAAGAAATATAAAATAATAATATAAAAGAGAAGGAAATAGATTAAATAAAAAGGAAGACTTCTGTTTGGCATCCTGTGAAATGATTGGCAGCCCTTAATACTAGACATTCAGTCATGGCATGACTGACACACATCTGACATTGTTCAGATTTTTTTATTTGAAACTTTACAGTTTGAGATGAAAAATACTTCATATGTAAATTCTCTGTACATAATGAAGTATTCAGTTACCTGATTGTCATTTAATTTTTGGAATAGTCTTATAACAGTTTAGGATATTAACGTCCAAATTTAAATGAGATGAAACTTGCAAAGAAAGAAGGGGCAGGAAGGTGATCGGTTTTACTCTGGTAGAACCTCAATTGCCTTCCCATTGTCTCACTAACCTTTGTAGTTAAAGATGAATCTCCTCGCTACAGAAGGCATTCAGGATACCAGTTCACTTCATGTATTAATTAACACAGGCTATATAAGGTAAGGCTGACATACAGATTGATTCTCTTGCTCTTCCTTATTACTAAGTCATCCATTTATGTTTGGGACTCTTGACAGTCAACTATTGCTGCTTAGGAAACAGCTGGAGTAGTAATTATAGGGAAAATATGCTGAGCCCTGCTCTTTTGTCTTATGCAAGGAGAGACAGGCATACCTCCTTCTTTTTGGGTCATCTTCAACTGGTCCTGTGATCA
Source organism: Hypocryptadius cinnamomeus (assembly GCA_013400635.1). NCBI lineage: Eukaryota > Metazoa > Chordata > Aves > Passeriformes > Zosteropidae > Hypocryptadius > Hypocryptadius cinnamomeus. The sequence continues at coordinate 6,403 of VYZP01010439.1, forward strand.
GAAGATGCCTTGTTCCAGTGATTCATGAAGAAGCTACATAGTTACTAGTTGGCAAAGATATTACTCAATTTTTTCATTGCCAGACAATGTGTAATTTTTAAAATTCACACTGTAGGGGGAAGTTCTATGGCATAATTCAGAAATCATAGGTAAGTGTCATAGATAAACATTATTTTAGCCATTTCAGCCATTGTTTTTTCACTGATGTTTTTGGAATTTATTGTGTTGTTGATGGGACGAGTCATCTGTCCTTTGTTAACAAAAGAATGCCGGGGGGAAATTTGAACTGCCTCACAATAAAAGTGAGTTACATGGCCATTTTCACAGTGACTTCTCAATGGTATTTAAAAATTCTCCCACCTCATAAGGTTTCCCTTCCCAAAAGATAATCACTCAGCAGCAGATACTAGTTGAGTTTGAATCTTTGGCTTACATCTCAGTGATATGAAAGAACTGTGCAAGTCTATGAATCATGACTATGCTGCAGAAGCCTGATCAGGTGCCTGATGATTGTCTGAATTTGCTATTAAAAGTTTGGTTGTTTATATAAGACTGACAAGCAAGTGGTCTAAGTTATTTCTTACCGTCATTTGGAGGGAGAGGGTGAAACCTAAAAGATAAATATTCAAGTATGTTACCAGTAAAGGATGTGAGAGCAGTGAAAAGACTAGGAGACTTTATTTTCATACTTTGGATTTTGTGTAAGTGTGGATGTCTTAGTGCCTTTCTTGTGTCATTGAAAGAGAAGCTTTTTAAAGCCACATACTTTAATCCCATCTTATATATCCCTTTGCTGGCATTCAGCAGAACCCTTTATACCAAGTCCTAAATCCATCACTTGTGACTGTCATTGCTTCTTTTTAAATCCTCTGTGCTTCACTGTGAGCCAAAATACATCATGTCGTAACATGACCTCTGTTATCTGACCTGTCCTTTCTGCAGTAATGCTAATTATTTAATTCCCATTTTTGTTTAAATTTCCTTCCTGCAAGCAGACTGCTGAAGTTCTTTGTCCGTTTGACATGTTCCAATATCAGATGTGACAATCAGATCTGCCTCGGCTGCTGAATTCTCCTACAACTCTCTTTTTCCTAGCTTTTTGAAAAAGCCATGGCTGAATCTTTCCTTTCTGCTTTTGCTTAACATTTTCATCAACTTAACTTTCTTCTGTTCCTTCACTTACATCAAGTTTCAAATATATCTTGATTCATATTTCCTCTTCTCAATTCCTTTTCTTCCCTATTCCAGCTGATACCTGTTTCTTGGTGTGTGTAGCAGTCAAGTTTTTTTTTCTTTAAATCGAGTTTTGAAACATGCTAAATCTATTAAAGTTATTAAGATTAGCAGACCACTAGAGACAAATGCATTTTCACTCTGTATAAATCAAATATAGCAGTCTGATACTCAGTCATGTAGATATAATCATAAGGTCCCCTCAAGCTGAATGTGTGTTAATTCCTGAAGTCTCTACATTGGCTTTGAAATGGTGACTTACAATAACAAAGCAATTTACAGAAGGCTATAAATGCAGAGGTTATTTGATCTGGGGTTTTTTATCTACAAGTGGGTTCTGGTTTTGATTTAGATAATGAGTGGATGTAGAAAAAGCAGTGTTTTCATAAATCTTGTACTTTTATAGGTAATCTTAAATTGAGAATCCCTTTCTTATGCTTTCTGCAGTATAATCTTGAAGATAGGAGGTCTCTGGGAAAAAAAAAAAGTGAACTTCTTGAAATCAAAACATCTCTAAAATCGTTTTTTTTGGGGGGGGGGAGGGGGGAACATGGCACCTAAGCTTATTATGAACTTTCCTTGCAAAACTGTTTCAGATGAAGAANATCAAAACTTTTCTAAAATTGTTTTTTGGGGGGGGGGGGGAGGGGGGAACATGGCACCTAAGCTTATTATGAACTTTCCTTGCAAAACTGTTTCAGATGAAGAACAAAACCATTCAGAAGTATCCACAGGCCATTGCTTTTAAATCCATTTGTGAATGTAGTTTAAATGAGCACAGTTTCCTGTATGATCAGAAAAATGTTTTGATGCATTCATGAGATGCTCAGATTAGAAGAGTTGTGTGTTGCAGTGCCTTAAGGCTTGTGGCAACTTGCAAAGCATCTACACTATAATTAGGTTTCCTTCATGAGTCTCACATTTTATTATCCTCTCCTTGCTCTGCAAATATGGAAGAACTGAAAATCAGATGGATAGAAGTAAATAAAACTCTGAGGTATAATTGTAATGTAATTAATGCTTACTGAAGTTTTGGAAGCAAAGTAAATTTTAGTGGTTGAGCACAAGGGAAGGACAGTAACATTGATCAAGATGATGTGAAAAGAATTCTGCATTAATGGCTATTTAATGGAAGTCATTTGAAATGTGTAAAATGTTATGAACAACAATAAAGGGAAAAGTGAATAAACTATTCAGAACATGTTTTGGCACTCCATTTTTCAAGTTTCCACTGAAAATGCAGTGTTGTTAGGAGGAAAATAGTGGCAGAGAGGGATTCATCTCACTTCTTAATAACCTCTCTTTCCCTGTACTAACTCAAGTTCAGAAAAATGCCCATTGACGATGAAGGAAAAACGAATAGGTGCCTTATTTCTTACCTCTCTTTCCCACCAGTAAGATACACTGTGAATTTTGAATGATCAGTATGAGAAGAAGGCTAGATTTTTTTTAAAAATATAATTTTATTTGGCAGTATTAGTAGCAATCAAGCTGAGACTGTCTTCAGGGGTCTGATACTGCAAGATGCAGTAGTTCTGTACCTCCTTGGAAGACCTTAAATAAATATATTTATAGAGAGATTACTCAGTTAGACTGCAGGTGATGGGGGATCTTTCAGAAAGTACTGCACTGTACAGAAGTCTGTATTTTAAATGTAATATATACTTTGTATTTTTGAGACTCCTTGCACAATCTTCCGGGGATACTGATGTTGCTCGAAGGAATCTGGAGATATTTTGTGGCCCTTGTGCCACTGAAATGATCTTGATTTGTACCACTTGATGTTTAGGGCTATATGATCTCAAAGTTTTGCTTGTGCTGTTCTTAGTTCAGTAGAAAATACAGAATTATTTTAGAAACTGTACTGAAACAGAATACCTCTCTTTGGCTTGTGTCCTGCGCCCTAAATGCATTTGTTAGTGGCATAGTGAATAATTTTAATGAGGAAGAAACACTGCAATGTTTCACCCTTTGTGTGTTTGCTCTCCCAGATATTATTACCCTATTAACTGTTTCCAAGACTAAACGAGAAAATTCTTTGTACCAGACTTAGGTAAGGACTATCATAAAATAAATAGCTTTCATCTTCATAAAGAGAATATTGAATTCTGATTAAAATTAATTTTTTGAAAATGGGGGATTGTAGACTGGTAAGGGACCCAAATCCTTTGGGTTTGAACTCAGGAGGTTTCATCTGCAGGTGTTTTTGATGAAGCCTGCTGCTGTTCCAGGCTGCAGAACGGGCACCCTGCGCTTTTATTGCGCAGAGGGGCACACACAAGACACACTCTGTGGATATCCACAGAGACAAGAGAGGCTGCACTCACATAAATGTGCACAGCACAGGCAGCACAAGCTTATTTCTTCTTGTTGGCTGATAGGGGCTGATGTTTATCAGCAGGACTAAGAAGACTAAGAAGATCTCACTCCTTTGATTGATAAGCACACTCACCAATACATTAAATGTAGAGTGGATCCTGAATATCTAATTTCATACCTACATCATAGGGCTCCTGTGTAGTCACTGCCCTTGGGTTTTGCTATATGCTGGTCTTTCTGCTCAGTCTCATAGTGCCTTTCAAATACTCCATTTTAAGTTTGCTCTTTTCCATGAGGCTGATAAGCATAGATAACCTGTTTTCTCTTTTTCTTACCAGTTACAAAGTTCTGTGTGAACCTTCCCAAAGTTGTGATTGTGTGGTTCCTTTAGTGTTCATCTGTCAATGACTTATAAGTTTACATCTTTTGCTACTGTCTGCCTTACTGCTCACTAGGGTTAGTGTATTTCATATTCACTTTAGTATTTTTTCTTCTTCTTGTCTTTGTCTTAGTCATAACAAGCTATCATTGCAAACTGCACTTCTACATTCAGGGTATTCCTACCACAAATGTATCCCTAGGACTTACTCCTTCCTTTGGCAGCCTTATTCCAAATGGAACTCTAGGCTCTGCCTCCCTGCTTTTGCAAATGATTTCTGTTGATGACGGAGTAGTTACGATTTTAACATGGTTTATAGTTTTATAAAATAATTCTGAAAGTTGTAGTGTATTGTAGTAAATCATTGAATACCATATATCATGCCCAAGAAATGGAAAAGACTCCCCAGGGATTTTTTTTTAAAATTTTATAAAATAGATGTTGTATAAAACAAGCTGTTCAATATGGTTGAAGATAAATGCTCCCATGAAAAACAGTATTTTTAGTTTGAATTCAGTCATTAGATTGATTCTAAAAGAAGGTTGCATCATATTTCCAAGGAAGTAATCTGAAAGGCTAGAAAATGGCAATGCAGGATTATGCTCTTTATTAAATAAAGCACCTGAATAGTCCTGCATTTTGAGGTGGAATTTGTCAGATTACCATGTTTACAGTTGGTTTAATGTGGTGCTGGGTGAGAATGATAAAATTCTCTCATGTAAAGACTATGCCGACATAGGAGCAAAATATAAAGGGAAGGAGGTTACTGCTGAGAGGAGCACTCAGCTGGACAGCAAAGAAAAGTATAGGTGGATAGATGTGTAAAATAAATCAGGGAGTATTACTTTGTTAGAAAGCCTTTCTGAGCTCTTCCATAGCTTTTGTGTGCAGGCAGTGTTGCTGTTATGCTCCAGATGCACAGCTATTAAGATAAGGGGGATGGACACTGAGAAGTGGATTGACAAGCATCCTGTTTCAGCCTTAGCAGCAGCATCCATCTGGTCTCCCTGTGGTGCCAGTGGAGGCAAGGGCTTGCTTGTTTATCTTTCACTTCAACAGCTGAATGGGCTACCCGTAGAGCTTGAAGTGTCCTTGGATGTTTTCTAAGAGTCTTGCAGCAAAATCAGAGTTCTTGACCTCATCTTATTGATGTGAAAAATAAGAAAATGAGATCACAGGTGACAGAATATTCTGAGTTGAAAGGGATCCACAAGGACTATTAAATCCAGCTCTGAAGTGAATGGCCCATATGACAATTGATCCCACAACCTTGATGTTACTAGCACCAGGCTCCAACCAGCTGGTTTGTCTACACACTAGTCAGAAAAATGCCAGGAGGACACAGCTGTGTGTGGAGGCTGAATTAGTTCAGGCATAACCTTAAAGTGGGCCTTTACCAGCCCTAGTGCTGTAAGGGAACTTCCATGCCAGGCTGCTTGTCCTGCTGGAGGATGTACTGGAACAATTGCCCAAAATGCTGACCTCTGTCTGTCAGGCTCTGTGAGGCATCCTTGCAGCTTCTGGCAGGAGCTGCACCCTTTGCTTGGTGAGGATCCTGGGTGCCTGCATGGTAGGAGCATGGTGTTTGAGCTGGGTGTTTCCTTATAGGTGGCTGTATTAAGACAGCTCAGGAGCCTGTGGCTTCTATAGATAATGAATTTTCCACTGGCATCATCCCTTCAAAGGCTAAAGCAACCACATAATGAGATGAAGGGCATCATTGCCCATTTTCCTCTACTTTTCTCTAGAATATATTTGCACAGTTTGCAGTGTAACTTCCACTGATTTCTTGTTAAGATTTTAGTTCACAGCTTTAAACATTACTTTTAAACATTGTTAACTAACTTCATTCATCATGTAATTCTGTTGAAACTATATTTTGAATTAGTGTTACCTTCAACTTGCACTGTATGTGTTTGTATATGTGTAGGTTCAGTCCCACCACTCTCACAGTAAAGAATTTCTCTGTAATCTTCAATCTAAACGAACCTAAATCTCTTTCAATTTAAAGCCTTTACCCCTTGTCCTGCCCAATACATGCCATTGTAAAAATTTCCTTTCCAGCTGACTGACTGGAAGGCCACAATTAGGTCTTCCCAGAGCCTTCTCTTCTCCAGGCTGAACACTCTGAACTCTCTCAGCCTGTCTTCATATGAGAGGTGTTCCAGCCCTCAGATCATCTTCATTGCCCTCCTCTGTACCAACTCCAACAGGTCCATGTCCTCCCTGTGCTGGGACCCCAGAGCTGATGCAGCCCTGCAGGTGGGGTCTGAGCAGAGCAGAGGGGCAGAATCCCCTCCCTGGCCCTGCTGCCCACCACTGGATGCAGCCCAGGACATGTTTGGCTTTCTGGGCTGTGAGAGCACACTGACAGCTCGTGTCCAGCCTCTCATCCATGTACATATTTAAACCAATTCGCTTAAAAGCTTTAGAAAAACTTTCCTATCCTTAAAACCTACTCACTGAGTTCAGGTCTAAGTGGGAAAGGAATCATTTTGATCTTTGTCCACTGGTTGCTTTTGTTAGTTTTTACCAAGAATGTCCTTTTAAGGGTCAGTTTCTGCTAGCTTCTGTTTTCTTCTTTTTAATGAGAATGCCTTTGTTCCACTGCCTCTAAGACTTCTTCCAGTGCTTGTTTAATGTTTAAGATTGTCCCTGTGCTATTTTTCACATGCCTTTGATGCCTACTCTGTGTTGCCCTAAATTGGTGATTACTAGGTGTTTCAGTTTCCCTACCTTTAAATAAACATCAGCTTTACATCATTATGTTTATGTACCTTGTTGCTTGAAGAGATTATTTAATAGGTTTCTAAAACCAAACATTGAGATTCAAAAAAACCACACAACAAAACACAATAAAAATGCTTTTTTTTTTTGCTTCTGAAAGTATTAAGATTTATTTAATAGTTACTAAAATTGTACTTAATTTCCAGATTTTTTTAAAAAATAGTATTCAAAGAAATGCTAATAAGTTTATTCAGTTTGATGTTTGAGTTAGGAATGTTAGTTTGTTTTGGAATGTTTGTTAGGAATGTTAGTTGGAGAAGTGCTTGTGTGCAGATGGTTTTCTAGTCTCTGTAAGGAGAACTATTAAGGTACATAGCAGTATAAATGTAGCAATGAGCCATGAGCATGTAAACAATTCAAGCTTGGTGTGAAATCATGGAGAAGAAAAATGTGGGAAACACGTTTATTAAGTCAGACCACATTTGTGCTTCAAAATTTTGGTGGAAACCAGCTCTTGACTATGGCAATGCCACTGTATGAGAGCTGCTCTGAACTTTTGAACTGCTCTGTGTTTTCTGCAGAACAGCTGACTGAATTTAGCTGTGTCCCACTAAAATAACAAGAGATCCCACTAAAATAACAAGAGATACCAAGACAAGGTTCCAGTATTCACCAACATGTATTTGTAAATGACAGCCAGATTTTTCCAGGCAGTGGAGTGATTTGTTCCAGAATTTGGTCACCTGTGAAGATTTGTTGTGTGATAGACCATTACCTCAGCTGTTGAATAGAATGGGTTGGTAGCTCCAAATTATGGCATCAGTATGTAAAGACATAGTTATTAAAAATCTGGTCTTAAAATGATGGATCAAAACCTGGGGGAGTTCTTGAGTATTTAAATAAAAATACTTCAGAGGACTCAGATGAGCATGAAATTTTTCCAGGAAATAGATTTGCCACAGGCTTTTTTTATGCTCTCAGAGCTAAATATGCTGTAATATGCATTAGTTTTGTTGAGTGAAACTTTTATTTGCCTTCAGGTAAGGAAATATAAGAGGTCAGTGAAATTTTAGGGTGGAAAAACAGCAGCTTGTCACCAGCTAAAAGAATTTATTGAATGTAAATCTGATCTATGCATAAGTTCTTTAAAAGAAAGAAAGGAGACTTTTATTGTACAAATTTTTTACACATCAAAAAAGCTAAAAGAAAAATTACTGTATGAAACAAAACTGTTCATAATAGAAATAACAGAAATAAACACTGTATTTTTTTTTTATATTGCAGTAAACCAATGTAAAATGAACTCTCATATTAGAAAGAAGAGAGTCCAAGGAGTAGGGGATTTCCTTTGGGAGGAAAGAACTCTCAAAATTGCTGGACTTAATTTTTTTATAACTAAAAACTTGGGGTTTAAGCTCTCTATTATTGTGTCTTTCACGTATTCCTGCCCTCATCAGCTAGAGAGAGCTGCCATGCTACTGTTCATTGTTTTTTTGTCTCAAGTTGAGAACATGGAATGTAAATGTTAGAGTATTTATTTAATTGTGTTGGAGTTTTAAGAATTCAATGAGTTTTTGTTTTAAAACCCAGCAGTAGAAGGAGGGGGAGATTAAATGTGTAAAGAAGCCAATGTCAGACTTCTTAGCTTCACGGTTAAGAACAGCGAGTAGTTCTTCCATATAGAAGAAACAGCTTTATCCATGGTTTGGGCTCCTTTTAGGCAGAGCTGTTTCTGTTGTCAGTTCTAGTGCAAAAGGTAGAAGGTTTGCAACTCTTCTTTAAAGCCAAGTGATTTAGCCGTATTACATGTTGATGACTAAAATTTTCATCCCTTTGATTACTGAGGTTATAACCATCCTTTTAAAGTAGCTTTGTAAGAGTGAAGAAAAAAAGATAATTTGCAGTAAATTTTAAAAGCTGACCAAGAAGATCTCTGAGCTGTGTAATGCTATTAATGAAAAACTAAATGAAAAGAATGTAATGCTAGCCAGTGTGGGTTTGTGGAAATTAGATGTATAGTGAATTGGTCAGAGCAGAACCTGGTTTGTAAATACATCTGTGGAATACACTGAAATTTCTACATGGCTTTTTGCTTGAGTGTTCAGATTAGTAAATTAACATGTTACAAATTAAATGGACCTCTGACGATGGCCATGAGTTAAAACAAGAGATTCAGCGTGGATTTATAGGGAATTTTTCTGATTTTTCTGTGTGAGAGCAGTCAGGCTGTGGCACAGGCTGACCAGAGATGATGTGCAGTCTCCAGCCTTGGGATTTTGGCATGGCTGGATGAAGCCCTGTGCAGCATGACCTCACCTCAGAGCTGACTGGGTGAGGTTGGACCAGAGACCTCCTGATGTTCTTTCCAGTTGGAATGATCCTGTGACCCTCTGCATGCCCAGTGTTGTTCAGAGTGTGTAGTGTCAAGCAGCAGAAGCAGC
>VYZP01010441.1:0-22104 GCA_013400635.1 Hypocryptadius cinnamomeus
AAAAAAGAAAAAAAAAGAAAGAAAAAAAAAAGAAAAGGCAATGCAAAAAGCAAAAGCAGTATCAAGTAACTAGTTCATTAGTTCACATCCTAAAGAGATAAGATGAAAGGGGTCAAGATAATTATTTTAATTTGGTCAGGTTAAAGCACCTTTTCAGCTCTGTCAGAAATAACTGAGGTACAGAAAAGAGAAGTTTGAAAAAAACCCAGTGTTTTATTTATAGAGTACTACAAGTAAAATCCACAAGAAAACAAAAGCTGAAACACACATCAATCTGTAAGGTCATTTTTGAAATTTCAAAATCAAATTGAATTCAACATTCTAGACCTAAATCTCCACAACTGCAGTAGAGAGACATATTCCTTGCACTAAGAATTTATTTTAATTCACCGAAGACTTTGTGACATCCAAATGATAAAACTGCGTAATGCAACAGAACATGTAGCTTACATTTCCTTTTCCTTACCAAATCATTCCAAGTTGGAAATGCAGTGAGGTTTGTGGCAAGCAGCAGTACTTACTGATTGCATCCCTGCTGCAGGAGTTGGGGCTGTGCTCCTCAGCCAGCGAGCGGCAGCGCACCACGCGCAGGAAGGCGGCGTTGCTGCCTGGGCACGGGGACAAGGGGGACAAGGAGAGATTGCCCCGTCAGTGCCACCACTCACTACAGCTCTGTCTCACTGCCAAGTGATGTGAGAAAGGCAACAACTTGACAGCATTTCATTGAACACTTCCCTGTTTCTTCTCAGCTTGCAGTAACAAAAGCCTGTTTAACTACCTTTATGTCTATGGTCAGGAGAGTTTTAGGGAAACACTTCATGCTCATGTGGAATCTCCATGTATCTGCAAGTTCATGTAACAGCTACACCACAACAATTCATCAGCCACAGCCACCATGTTTCCCTCTTCCAGGCTGCAAATCAACATGGTTCTTTCCATCTTCCACTACATCTAACACTGCCTCACATGTTCTCAAGCAGTATTTTAACAGCACAGCCATGAGCTGGAAAAGGTCCTTTTCCAGTATCATTGCTATGAATCGACCCAGGGTGCAATTACAACCCAGCACTGAAAAAGGAGCAACTGGGAGTTTAACAAATGCTTTACCAATGCAGGGCAGCACACTCTTGGCTCTGTGCTTATAGGGGAGCTTTCCAGCTCTGAGGAGCCTCAGCCAGGCTGCTGCTGGAAATGTGTACACATCCAGGACAGACACAGCCTGAAGTGCCATCAGCTGAGTTACAGCTTTCCAGACTACCTCAAGTCTGCAGACCCCACACTTTGACACCAGTACCCCAGCATGGACAAGAGTGCTCAGGTACTCGTCACAGAAAGCAGAGAGCAGCTGCTCCCTGTTGTTTGGAGTGAAAAGATACATCATTTTAAAGCCAACCTTTACAGACTCACTCCTGAGAGATGCTGAACATCCGCTACTTCTCCTGAAAATGAGGGATGCAAACCACTTAGTACTTACTTTAAAAATCCAAATATTGACCTACTGCTTAATAACTACATGATCATTCAAAAAAGTTTTTGATTATTTGATCATTTGCATAAACCCAGAACAGAATCCAAGCATACTCACAGAACAATTTCAATTCTCTCTCTGAAATAGACTCAGGTGCCTAAAAGAGAGAATATACTCATTTCAGTACACACAATGGCCAGAGAATTCCTGCTTTCACATATATATTAATATATTTATTGTGAAATAACTAGTTACTGATGTACCAAAAAAACCACAAAAAAGCTGTCTTAAATTGTAAAGAGTATATCCCTGTATGCATTTTACTTTTATATGATCAAACCAAATTCATAAATAAAGCAGATACTTCACAGATACTTCATTCTATTAAAAGAATGGCCATAGGTTTGCACTCACCTTGCCCAGGGACTGTAACAATTTAGCAGCATGGCTCCCCACAGCAGCAGTATCCTTCTTTGCTTTTTCACGGTATCTGGTAATAATGAAGTAAATAATTACAGCAGAAAGCCATCAACTCAGAATTGAAGGCAATCTTTTTTTTTTGTTTCACATTATAAAGACAAAATACAAGCCACATGAATGGTATTGAGCTCCCTCAAGAAGTTGTCTACTTACACATTTTGCAATTTGATGAATTTACTGGAGTCTGCCATCATATCAGGAATGGTGCCCCGGACAGGCAAGCTTCCTTGCCCTTCATTTGCCACAAATTCCTTTAAAGCTCGAACCAAAATCCAGAAGGAAGATGACTACAAAAGCACAAGAGACAGTCATGTGTACACAGATCTTATTTACAATGCTTTTTCTACATTTAAGTCTTACCCTTAACTACTCATACCTGCTCCGTTAGTTTTAGGCAGCAATCATCATTAAAAAGCTCTTCAATGCCTCTTGGAATCTATGAAAATAAACAAATTTGGTTGGTAATTCCTTGACTTTTGATTTCTTGAATTATCTCATCACTCACTACATAGGTGAGCCAAGTCCAAGTGACTGCAGAGTTTCACAGCAAATCTCTGAATCCTACAGTCAGTGCTGCTCAGACACATTTCAAACAGCAGCCCTGCCCAAGAGCAAGGCAATGCTTCTGAGCAAGATCAATGTCACAAACAAAATCTCATCTGACTTCCATCTTTGACAGAGAAGATTTAAAGAACTGGAGCAGTAACTGCCCACCCTGCCTGGTGGGGCAGAGCAGCCGAAAGGCCGGGGAATGGGGCTACAAAAGTCAGTGTGTTAGTCAGAATCCTTAACTGCTGCAGGTCAGTCTGGCACATAAACTCAAACAAATATTCATATCCTGGGCCATGTCTTGTAGTGGCTTGCATGACAGCACTAAGTTTTACCTGCTGCTTTCTTGGGAGACTTAACATGACCATCCAAGCAAGGATCAGCACAGTTCAAAACAAACTAACATAATCTAAGAAGAATCACAGAATGTGCTTTTGCCCCATGCAGCCTTTGCAGTTTACCCCAGATGAGAAACTAAAGAAATCAGAGCTTAATTTTAAACCATGAGTTACAAGGTCAGGATTATTTAAGAAACAATGAAAACATCACTTCTAATGCTTTTAAGCTTGACCAGTTTATGAAGGGAATTTTGTAGTAAGTTTCTTCAAGAGGAAAGAAGTGAATTTATTGTATCAGGAGTCCCATGCAGCCTTTCAGTTCTCTAGAGAGTAACTACTACAGGCCCTGGCTTCAATACAGCACAATCTCAGCAATTGCTCTCAGTTTCTCTCACACCAGTGTATTTCAATAAGCATCAGCCACACCTCTCACTGCTATATTCTTGCAATTGTACCCAGCACTTCAGAGTTTTTTACAGTCTGAATTGTAGAAGTCAGACAAGAACTCACTGATGCACTCTGGTTGCTGACTCATTCTAGACTTGAATGCAAGTCTGCAGGAGGGAAATGCAGATTTCTTGCAAGAGCAAGGGAGTAAGAGAATTTCCATAAGCTACATTTCCAGCTAGTCTACGTCTATTTAACTACACAATTTCAGTTCTAACATTGTACTAATCCTATTTAGCTAAATACAAATGTTATAAATGGAACTTCTGTCCTAAAACTGAATAATATATTCTGAGAAAATGAGGCAGTTGAAATTGCTTCAATTTTATCACAGAAATGTTTACTTTACCTCTGTACGATTTAATGCTGTATTCACATTTTTTATAGCTTCCTCAAAGTTTTCCTCATCTTCTGGGGTGCCATTTTCATTCTTTAAGATACCTTATAGAAAAAAGAATTAAAACACACAACTGTTTGAATTACATCTCATCATTTATGTCTTACCAACAAAGCAGACTGGCTGTGGATGTATTTGTGGCATATCAGCTACCAGCAAAAAAATGAAAAATTAATCACAAGAAAAAAATCAGATGTAATTATAAAGCTAACTTCATCTAAATTCTGCATGTGATTCATTTTCCTGTGATGTTAAGTAGAAATTACTTAGCACAAAAGCACTGCTTTATTTGTGTAAGAAGGATATAATGAAGTTTCATAAGCACTAAATTAACAATTCAACTCTCCTTCCCATGCCAGTCATGTTTTGCTGGGGTTTTTGGATTAATTTTGGCAAATAGTTATGCATCCACAGATCAAGCCAGCCCAAGAAAGGGCCTCCACTAAAAATCTGACATAACCAAAGGTAATTACTACGGATCAGATCTGCTTCTTATCACAGCTTGGGGATAAGGACCTCTTCAAACTTGCCCACAGGCCATCTTCAACTGAGGAAACACCAAAAATTCAGTCAATGGTGTTTTTCTACAATAATTTAAGACAATGCATATAGATCTTAAAAATGCCACATGAATTCTAGCACCTAAAAAGGTATTGGACTGAAACCCCTGCAAAAGGAAGTCATTGACACAATGGTTACAGTGCAGTCAGTGCTACAGAACCTAGCCATGCAGAGGTGAATGGTTACCAAGTGTCTGATGGGTCCATGGACACACCAAATACTTGCAGAATAACAATTCCAGTGTCAAAAGCATTTGCTTTCCTCTTTATCACATTTTTAACAGAATTTTCTCTTAAGGCCTTTGCTCCCACCCAAATCAAAACACGCTCTGGATCTTAGACAGGATAAAACATTGACAACAAACATTTATAAGCAAGTCTGGCATCTTAAGATCCACCTGTACAAAACAATCATTTAGCAGAAGAATCATACAGTATATACCAGCATATCTTTCATAAATTAAACTTAACAGAAATAAGGATTACTTTCCAGGTACCACCTTGCATCTATTTCTGCCAGCAGGAATAAGGGATCCCTGGGACATGCATTACCTTGCCGAATCAGTTCTTTGAAGGCTTCTTTCTCTTTGTAACTCTTAGGCAACTGTTCACTTTTCTAAATTTAAAAAACACAAAAAGATTTTTGTCTTTAAAATGCCTACTACTAAGCTCACTGTGTTCAGACTGCTGAACTCCAGAAGTCTGTCACTGCTCACACATTCACTTGTATTTCAATTAGTAATCTTTTTTTTATGATTCCACCTTGGTTTTTTTTATGTTACACATTGCCAAAATAATTAACTGCTTCAGAAAAGACAGACCAATAATATAATAATACAGTTTTGCAACATACCTCATTGAACCATTTTGTGAGATACTTGGCTACAATCACAATCCATGGGGTGTGGCTGTGGTCCTGTAATTGAACAGTGGAGAAATCTTTGTCAGGTTGAGAAAAGATAAAAAATAGGAAACAAATTAAAAACCTATTTTTAATGTAAACTCCAAATATCCTTTCCACTACTCTAAAGACACAGGACATGTTCCAGATTTGATTCAGCCAAAATGTTCTTTAACTACTATAAAAGAAATTATTAAATTATTATTACTTTATTTAAAAAGGGTGAGCCAAGTTCTCCAATATTTTTCTGGAGTGAAACTTATGCTATGCACAAACACCCATGGTGCAAAGCTCTGCAACAGTAGGTTAACTATAAAAATTAAAAAACAAATTCCAAGAGAGGGTATGAGGGGGTATTCAATCTAACAAAAGATCAAGTTGTCCAAGAATACTCCTTGCCTCCTAAGACCCCCACCTGCTTAAGATTTAAATAGACTGGAACATTGGGGGCAGAGGCAAAAATAGTTCCTCATGACTGATTCTAGAGTTGGTTCTGTTCAGATGAGACTTGGCACCAGAGTCATCTGCCAAGAGCCATTTTCACAGGATCCCTGCGCTGTAAAATTGCATCTGTCCTGGGGAACACAGTGCAGACCACACACCAACCTTTTTGTCCATATGCTCCAAGTCATAATCCTGAACATGTTCTGTCAGTTCTGCAAATGGTTTGTCCAGTCTCAGATCTTCTAACATATTGTCAGGGTGAGATTCAACAACTGTGAAAAAATGACACAACTCATTTCTCAGCTTTATGTCTGGCCTTCAAAACAGAGCTACACAAATACAGGATCACCTGCTACTTTCAGTGCTTGATTCTCAAAGTGCTCTGTGTAAATCACCCATAATGTCAGGATAATCCCTAATTTTACTATTTGCTGCAGTCCATAATCCCTATGCATTCCTAAAAGAATGCAAACTACCTAAGACTTAACAAATACTAAATATGTCACAAGATGAGAAAAGACAAACAAAAAACCCCAAAGTGACATACGTTAGTGAAGCTTTAAACCTTCCAGAGAAGTCTTTACCTCAGCAAATCCTCTAACCTGTATGTTCTTTAATCACGACTCTCATGTAACCAACCAGCCCATAGGTCCTGCAGACCAGCAGAGGAATGTTGGAATTCCAGAGAACTTCAGCCAGGCGCAACAATGTACTGTAAGGAAAAACATGCTTTTTTCAGATCTACAGAAGACAACAGTTAACTATAAAGTTAACTCCTGCACCAGTTACTCTGTGAAAGAGACCTCTCAGAAAACTTCTCTAATATCATCATGATCCTAAGCACGTAAGGTGATCAATTTCATAAAGGAATTTGCAGTGAGTTGGAAAAATATTCATCCATTATCTTATTTATGTCTCATTCCACCCACCCAAATGCTCCAAGTATCAAATAAAAAGCTTAAATGAGTTGTGAGAGAAAGAGAGTTAGATCCATGTATTGCAGAGTCCTAACTTCGAGCAGAGGCAATTCCCATCAGAAGAGCAAAAAGGTTTCTAGAAAATGCCATCACTGGCTGTAATTTTCCTTCACAATGACAGAGTTCTGCTCTGCTTAAGTTTTTCTGCAAGGAAGTGCCTGTGCGCACACATACACATATATATATACATACACACACGCACACACACACACGTATTTTTATATATATATAAAAAAACCTGCTTTTACAACTGAATGAAAACAGGTAATTCAATCTTAGGTAATTCTTACCTTTCTGGCAGTTGTGTTGCAACCACTAAGTTAAACTGATTAAAAAAGGAAGGGTCGTTTTCTAAAAGCTTTTCTGGACTCTAAATAGGGGGAAAAAATATATGTCAGGGAACACTGAAAATTTCTGAGTACAGAGCAAGTCTGCTGAATATGAAGGGTTAAGTGAAAGTTATGAAATTAAGTTAAAGTTACAAAATAGTGTTTGAAATACATGAAGTGATTTTTTGTTTGAAATAAATACAAATTATTCATCTTTCTCAAATGCTGTTTTAGCCTGAATCTATTTAAACTGCAACATCACAAAGCAACACAGAGCTGTTATTTCACATTTTTATCGCACTGTATAATACACACATAGTACTAATTTAGGAAGACAAACCTCTTCAACAAAGTTTCCAGAAACATCACTATTCAATTCCTGCAAGAGCTCCATGGCACTCTGGGCACGATTCTGTTTCAGAGCAATCAAAATGAAATGTAGTTTACACAGTGTATAAGTACTACATAATGCCACACGTTAACAATGCCAAACCAAGCAATACCAACAAAACCCCAGAAAACACCCCACAACAAAGCTCATTTATAAGCTAAGGCTCCTTACTCCAAGCCTTGCTCATCTGAAGCAAAAGTGCATCCCATAATAGCAGGCACTTCGTTTGAAAGCATTTTCTGTAATACCGTTTTAAAAAGACAAATTGTGAGACAGCTATTTCCTAATTTCCAGTTTTATTACAGAATTTCCAGGAGTTATCTATGCCTCCCATACTCTCTGTTTTTGTGATATTGTTTCCCCATTCACCTCTCTACTCTTAGTTTTACCCCTTCAACCACAATGGTCTTATACATCATCCTTCCATAGATTTTAATCATAAGCTCTTCATTTTTTTCTATTCAATCTCGCCACAACTGAGTTTATCTTCTCACTCATAAGCAACTAAAAATAAACATGGGGAACTCTGTTAAAGAATAAACAGACTTTAACCTATACACATATGCTTTTAGCATTATTCATAATACCATGTTTAAATACTCAACACTTCCATGCTTTCAATACACATAAACTGACATTTATTATCTCCTTACCTGACCAATATGGCTTTTTTGTAGAAAGAAACTGAAAAGGAGACAAGAGAAAATTACATGTGAATTTTTATTTTGAAGAAAAAACAGCACTGAAGTTACAGTTTGTTCTGCAGAACATGCTCCTCTCATGCACAACAAACCACTTTCCCCTTTAAATCTGCTTTTTCTCAGCACTGTTGTATTCTCCTCAGAAACAGTCTCTTAAGAAAGCTTTTCAATTCTCAAGCCATAAATGTGAAATATAGAACATGCCACACTTCTCTAGAAGACAGGATCATGCTGCAGGTTCCTTCTCACCAAGCTAATCAAAGACTCACTAGCACTGATTTCCTCATATAATGGAATAACCTTCCCCTCACATAACCCCGGTAGGTATATGTGCACTGTAACACAACTTGATCAAGAATTAGTATTCAAATAATTTTTACAGGATTTGCAAACATTTTCTTACCTTTTCCCCTGCTGCACAGAGCCTTTCAAAGCTATGAAAGCTAATAAATGTCTAGCAGTCACAGTTGCACAATGACTAATGAAAACTAAGTCATCTGCATCACCAGAATTACGGAAAATATACTGAACTACACTGAAACACTAGCACTGTCATAGCTCAAGACTACATCAAACAAGTTAACTTTCAATATTTTTATACTGAGTAGTGCATTGTCCTTATAAACTTGATGTGTGAAGCAAACAGAGCTGTAAGGTCCAAACCCAGCAAGTAAAATAATTTAGCAACTAATATCAAAATGACTGTGCATGCTGTTTGTCACCAACCTCCAAACTCACAGAAGACCTGGAGAAACAGAGTGGCTTTTAAAAGAATCTTACAGGGCTTCTTAGCAAATATAGAGATGGAACTCCCTATGAAACTCTGTCACTTGTCAATTTGTAACTGAAATCAGTAAAAAACCTACTTATTTCCAACATCTTCTCCAGAGACTCGATTCCCATCGACAATTGTAAACGAACCAATACCTTTGGGGGGAAAAAACCTCCTATGAATAACTTGGCATCATCAAGCTGTCAGATAGATCACAAAGAAGAGACAGAAGAAATATCTACTGACCTGGCAGCACCAAGTTTTTGAGTATTTCAGTTCCTGTCGCTGTTGCATTTATCACACAAACATGGGCAGATTCCAATGCTTCTTGGCCATGGTCACCCCACAGTCTGTATTGGGAGGGAAACGAAAAGGCAAAGAAGCTATTTAACTTCAGATTGCACAGTCAATATAAACAAATAACAACAACAAAAAAAAAGACAAATGGAGGGCTGGCGTGCTACTGTCCATTCACTGCTGAGGACCTAAACAGCACTAACCAAAATAAACATCCTTAAGGAAACTTACTGTGAAAACTGAGACTTTCCAAAGAGCAGTTTCCCTGACATTTCATTTTCTCCAACTTCACGCCACATGCACGCGCACACCTCTTTCTCTTGGAACATACTTTAACTTTTTAAAAACCAGCATGGGTTAAAGCAGTCCTTGCCCAAATTTTGTCCTAATGCCGAACATTCTGTTTTACCTTTTATAATAAATAATAGAATTTTGTATGTATTTTTAAAAATTTCTCATACAAGACACTGAAACACATAGGAGACAGAAATCAGTCTTGCTGAGTCTGGTACTTCAGACCCCTAGAAAACAGCACTGAGGCTGAGATCAGGCTGGGACAGTCCTGGGTCACACGTCCTGCTGATTTCCACTGAGGTGGTAACTCACAGAATTTTTAGGGTTGGAAGGGGCCTCTGGAGGTCACCCAGTCCAAGCCCTGCCCAGGCAGGGTCACCTGGAGCAGGTGACACAGGAGCATGTCCAGGTAGGTTTGGAACATCCCAGAGAGGGAGACTCCACAGCCTCCCTGGGCATCAGCTCCAGGGCTCTGCCCCCTCCAGGAAAACAAGTTCTTCCTCATGTTGGGATGAAATTTTTTGTGTTTTAGTTTATGGCCATTGCTCCTTGTCCTGCTGCTGGGCACCACCTAAAAGAGTCTTGCCCCATGCTCTTACACCCACTTTTGAGATATTTCTATGCGTTGATGAGATTCCCTCTCAGTCTTCTCTTCTCTGGGCCAACCAGGTCCAGCTGCCAGTCTCTCCTCTCCAGAGGTGCTCTAGACCCCAAATCCTCTCTGTGCCCTCCACAGGACCCTGTCCAGCAGCTCCTTGTGGAAACTTAACAGCCACATTGCAGACAGACACCCCTAAATCCAGGGCCGTTACCCTTCCCTGGTAACTCGGATCTTTTCTGCCCTTTCGCAGAACCAAAAATGGATCAGCATGGAGGGGCCCACGGGGGCTGCTCTGGTGGCACCTCCCTGCTCCAGCAGGGCCATCCCAGAGCACAGGGCACAGCAGTGTGTCCCTGTGGCTCTGCACTATCCCCAGGGAGGAGACTGCACAGCCTCTCTGCCCCATCTGCTCAGGGCTGGGCACTGCCCAGGGCAGCAGTTCTGCCTCCTGGGCAGGGGCAGCTCCTGGGCTCAGGCCCTGCCCGTGGCTCTGGGGCCATGGCTGGGCCCGGAGCAGAGCCTGGTTCCATCTTTTCAGCACACCCCCTTTATATATTCATATATATATCGAGAGATATGCATAATATAAATATAAATATTTAGAATACACATATTTATATATTAGATACTTATACAACAAACATTATACAAATAACATATTTAATATAAAAACATACATAAGTACCTACGTAGATATACGTATCAATGTATCTCTATCCCCCTTTGTGAATATACTTAAGATTATGTACGAATATATATATATTCCCCTTAATATATAGTGTTAACTTATTGCATATCTACTGTCCGTGTGCCGGTAGAGCCCTCACGGCCCCGGCGGTCGGACATAGCTCCTGCTCCCCGCGGCTCCGCCGGGCCCGGCGCGGCCCCGAGCAGACCCGTGTCCGCCGAGGGCCGCCGGAGGCGCGGCCCCGCTCCCCGCTCGGTCGGAGCCGGTCCGTGCCGGGCGGTGCCGGTCCGTGCCCGCCCGCGGTACCTGAGCTGGCGGTCGTAGCGCTGCTCCTTGAGGCCGGCCCGGCCCGGCCGCGCCATGGCCGCTGCTCGCGCTGCGCACGCGCGGGGCGGGTCCTGCCCTGCCCTGAGGAGCGGCCCCTGCTGCGGTGCCGTGCCCGGGCTGTGCGCTGCAACACCGGCCGCTTCTCTGCCTCTTTCAGCCCTGCCTGACAGCAGCACCTGCACTGCTGGAGGCTCGAAGCCGGCAAGGTCGGTAGCACCTGGAACTTTCCCCCTCACTCGCACCCACCCCCTGTGCACCGGCGCCGCCCCCGCCCGTCCGTGTGCCGCTCCTGGGGACCCCCTCCACACCATTTGCCGCGACATGAGGCCTCAGAGAGAACTGTATTGAACCCCGCCTTCTCCACATCAAATCATTTAGCCCTAATAATAGTCACAATAGGAGTAAACCTGCCCCCAGCAGCTTTCCTCCGCATCTCAACCCACGCATTCTTTAAAGCAATGTTACTCCTCTGCTCAGGGTCCGTTATCCACAGTCTGAACAGAGAACAAGAAAAACAGGAGGCCTACAAAAAATACTTCCAACAACCACTCCATGCCTAACTATCGGCAATCCAGCCCTCGTGGGAACCCCACTGCTAGCAGGATTCCGCTCAAAAGAGCTCATGGAGAGTTTAATAGCATCCTACCTATGCCTTGGCACTACTCCTCATAAAATGTGAGGTATGTAAAAGTTTGTAAAGAAAATATGTTCTTTGCTGTCTGATCTTTGTAACTTTCAAACCTGATGAACAAGGAGGGAGATTTAATCCGTGGAACAGAGCGGCCAACAAGCTCTAAGTGCTGTCCAGGTGTTAGAAACACAAATTCCTGGTCAGCAGAATTGCCTTGTTGAGGTTTGGGGCTGGACATGTTCCAGTGATCTCAGCCCCGCGGGAGGTGAACAGAGCTCGGGAGAAGGATTTCCACCGACACACGAGGAATGCAGAATTCAGGGGCCACGAGGACTTTTGTCAGAACCCCCAAGATAAGGAAGAAACAAACCAAGGCAACTCAGTAACTGTGTGGAATCAGCTCCGAGTGGGTAAAGGGGAATTGCGGCAGGGGCGGGTCAGGAGCACCAACTCCTGGAGCAGCACACAGGAAAGCAGCGAGCCACAGGAGGAGAGAGAGAGAGCATGGCAGTGATTAGCAGGAGAGTGAGACACTCATTAACCAACAGAAGAGAGAATACTAATTAATAAGAGAACTATGTAACCTGTAGCCAATGAACATTCATGCCTTTGTTTGCTAAAATATATAAATAGGGAAAAGTATGGATAGTTGGGCTGCTTGATTTGTGGAACACCACCGAGCACGAGGCTTGGCAACTCTGAAATAGACAATCAGTGTCTCTCTCAAGTGTGTATTTACTGACTGTTGCACAGTAATGGATCCAATTTGTCTGGACAATAGTGCCATTGCCAGAATTTGTGATCAAAACAGGCATTTCTTTGCATCTCTCGATGCACTTCCTGTATGGACTTTTGAGGCATTTTCAGGCAGATTGAGGCAGAAGCCCTGAGGGTACCTGTAGTCAGGAAAATGCGGTAGGATATATTTTGCAGAGATGTTGCACATTATTGCAGTTATTCCTGCTTAGTATGGAGACAAGAACATGTGAAATCTGTTGTGCTTATGTGCTTCTGTTATGAAATCTTTCCATATAGGATCAGCATTGGTTGGACTTTGACAGTGTACAAAAAAGAAGAAAACTTCCATACCTTAAAAGATTTCAACCAACATTTCTGGCACTAAGTTTCAACAACAAAAGAGAGGTCCTGAAATACCTGCATTGTTCACACTGATTTGTAAGTCCATATAAAGTCCGTTATCCTTTTAATCTGCCTCTCTTCAGTAACTTTAGTTTTCTGTATATCTGCTGGAATGATGTACACAAGAGTGCATTATTACATGGAGTGGTTTACATCTTGCAGGTGATGTACTACAAAATAGTGCTTCCTCTTTTGTTTCCCAAACACAGCATCTCCAGCAAAGTTCATTTTTCAGGCTTTGTGTTTGCTGTGCCCCAGTAAGTACTTCCTTTTGCTGTCATTTCAGTGACCATTGCTGGATTTCAGGAACATTCTGTTTCCCAAAATCAAAAGCAGTCTCCTGTTCTTGCTCTCTACTGCACTGCTTAATCTGGACAAACCATAAATTGCAAGAATTAATATTTCAGGCTTAGTTCCAGAATGTAGTTCCCACACCTAGTATAAGGCAGCCAAGTGTGTATAGCTTTAAAAGTCAAAAAAAGTAATAAAATATGGTGTATGAAGGCTGGGAAACTCCTAGAGAACCAGGTGCCTCATTCCCCCTTTTCTGCCCCACTTTCCCAAGTGTTCCTCGGCCATCTTGGCCCCTGTTTGATTGAAGCTTTTTCTCTTGTATAGTTGTCTGTTAACTCTATGCATGTCCTTTTTGTCATTTTTTTCTTAATCCCTTCTTCACTTTGGCACCATTTTTTTGTTTTCCCCCAATGCCAGGAGGAGCTTCCCAGTTGAGTTTTTCCCTTAGAAATCTCATGACTCTCAGAAATCTCTGTAGCTGTGGGAGAAGAATGACCACTTTCAGCTCCTGAAGATCCACTGGCTGCATGAGAATCTCAATATATCAATATATCAATATATATATATATATATGTATATGACCTCAATGTATCAACATATATAGGTATATAATCTCAATGTGTCAATATATATACAAAAGCCATCACATTTTTGTGTTTGCAGGGAAGAACTTGAGAATTTAAAAGTTGAAATTTCTGTAGTCAACCAAGAACTGTAGGCAGTCTATTTTAAAATAAAATACTAAAAAATACAAAAAGTATCTGGATATTTGTGCTTTTTAGTGTTCAGTGTTGGCAGTACACTGTTGTGCTTATATTTACTGTGTGGAGTATTTTTGTGCATCTCCTGGGTTCGTTTGAAATGCCTTTAGCACACATGTAAAGAACAGATGCCAGCTCAGAGTAACCCCCTGTGGGAGCTGCCAGCATCTGTGGTGGCAATGTAAGAGGAGAGAGGAGCTGCCTGGATAAACAGATACTCTGTCAAGAACCCAAGGCACAGACAGGCTCTGGAGTGATGCATGTTTTATTTAACATTTCATCTGCTCCTACCCATGGTATGTGAGCAGCTCGGAGTGTGCAGCCTGCACCCAGACTGGTGGGATTTCTAACCTGGTTTTGTTGGCATGCAGTCACACACCAGACACGCTGGGGTGCATTAAAGAAGGCACATGACACCTTGTTCAAATGTGTCACCATTATTAATGATGTCAGCAGATATAATTGCCAAGTTACTTAATACACTTAGAGTGCCATTGAGCCATTCACCTTGGAACCAAATAATTCTTACTTCATCTTACATGCCTTAAAATGCAGCTCTGCCTCTCCACAGTGATACAGTAATATTTATCAGAAGCATTATCCTCAAGTGACATCTTCATGTGCAACAACCTCCCAACAATTCCAGACCTGTAGTATTATAGAGACATTTTACCTTAGAGATTAAAATCCCCAGTTTCCTCAAAACTGCAAACGGAGAATGTCCAACTTCAATTCAGCATTCCAATCTTACTTGGAGTTTTCTAACCATAACATATAGTCCTTATATATATAGCAATTATATAGCAGTTTTAATAAAGGGAGCTCCAATTAAATCATAAAGAAAATTAATTCTATATATAAAGGTGGGGAACCTGCAGCATTCGTTGTTAGTTCTGTATCACAGCCTAGTGACAGGTTCAGAAGAACCCCTGTATTGTCCTGGGCTGCTGCTCTGTTCTCTCATCACTGCTGGCAAAGGGGAATAAAACCCTAAGTGAGAAGGCTGAGGAAGACAGATTTCTGTTTTAAGGCAGCTTGAAACATCTCACTGTAGTGATTTGAGTTACGTCTTCCTGTCACTCACTGCAAAGCAGACACTTCTGACGTGGCATCAAGAGCCCAGGAGAAATTTGTGGAAATCATGTCACTTTTAGCTCAGCATTGGAGAATTCCACACCTTAAGCACCTACCACTCTGTTGTCCTCACTTCCATAAGCTCATGAGTGTGATGTAATTGCCCTGGATTCAAACTAGTAAAACAGAACAGAATTACATGATGACTGCAGCTTTTGAAGTGGAAATGATAACCTGAGGACAGAATCAGTAAAACCCATTCTTAGAGTCAGCCAATATCCAGAGGTATCAGGGTTACAGAATAATGTGATATTTGTATAAGCAGCACTGTTACCTTATATTAAGGGAAAATTTAATATTTTCCTCATAAAGAAAGAAGGCTGTCTGGGTGGAAGCACATTAAGTTGTCATATACACACTGACTATCATTTACTAATGATACATTTTACAAGCTAAAGTTTTATTCAGCCTCTCTTTCCTTTCCCCTCAGGTATTGTCATTCCTCCTTTCCACTTTTCTAAATCCATCCATTTAAACCTCCATTTTGTGGAGTCTGTTTCCTGCCATGTCTTCAGGATATTTTCACTGGTCTCAGAGCTCTTCCTGTGCCACGTGTTTGTAGTCCGGATCTGCAGAGACCTGTGTGGGTTTGAGTGAGAAGATAGAAGCTGAAGGGGTCAATGGTGCCCAGTGCAGGTTGGGCACTGCAGTGCCCCTGTGCCCTGTGGGCTCACCTGAGCCCATTGTTGATGTTTCTCTTGAAAACAGTTCTCTGCCTTGCATGTGGCCTTCCCCAGCTTATGGTCTGCTCTTTTAACACACAAAATCCCTCTTCCATTTCTTTTCACTGCTGTGTTGGTATATTTTGTACTTTTCCCTAGAACAGCTTTCCTGACTCTGCATCTGAGTGAGTATTTTAAGGTTCTTATTCCAGTGTTGGGTGCCCACAAGGGCCTGTGTGCCCGGACTGTTGGGACACGGCCATACTCAGTGTCTGTGCCAAGGACCTGAACAGGTCACAGCAGCTTGACAGGAACAAATTGAGGAGCTGACCTGAGTAAGTCGTTGTAGAACTCTCCTGTGGAGTCCTTTGCAGCAGTTTACATCCCTCTGTGAGTGATTTAGCTGGCATCAGCAACTCTTAAAGGTTTTATAGCTGACTATCATGGAAACCTCCTGAAAAAGAAAAGTAATACTTACAAGGCAGTACCACAACATAAAAGTTGCATAAAATGCTCTTATTGATTTACTCCTTCCATATTCTTGATTCCATAATAGAAGAATCCCTATTTTTGTGTGCTATTGTCTTTGTGAAAATCAATGTGTTCGTAAAATGTAGCCTTGACAGAGAGCATTTCCTCAGATCTAACAAAATTACAATGAAGGATCTTTTATCCTTGCCCCAGAGATGTCTTAAGACATTTTACAGCTGCAGATTGGGTGTCTTATTGTAGCCTCTCCATGGCTTTAGCAGGGTGCAAACAACTACTGGTTCATTCCAGATAACTGAGGCTTCACAGATCAGCTCCTTTCTCTGGAGTCTGCTATGTTCTGTCCCTAATATAACCACGCTTTTAATTTTGTCCATTTAAAATGTTTCTTTAAGGTTGCAAAATTAAAATCAGATTGTCAATTCATTCTTACTTTGTTTGATTTGTACCTTGTTTAAAAGCAGCACAAGAAGATTTTTTCCAAGATGAGAATGTTCTCCATCTCATCTAAGCACCAATTGTGATTAATTACAGATCTGATGAAAACACTATTCCTTTTTTGCAGCTGGCAGCAGGGTTTCAGAAGAGAGGCAGTGATGTTTCCCCTTGCACGACACACATGTGAGAAGGGCCAGTCCCACCTGCACAGGACTGTCCTGATGCTCAGAGCACCTTATGGCTTTTTCTTCCTTGGGGCAGAGAATGAGAAAACACTGATGTTTTTTCCTAAATTTGATCCACAGTTTGGCTTTCTCTCTAAGTCCTGAGACTTCAGTTATCTGAGTTTTACATTTTCCTTCACCTGTGCTGCCTTAGCAAATAGGGGGAGCAGGAGCAGGAGCAGAAGCAGCAAGGCTGGAGCAGGAGAACACGCGGGCTTTCCCTGTCCTGCAGGAATTGCTTTGGCTGCTCTGTATCTTTAAGGGGCTGACCCTATCCCACGGGGAGCCGCTATAAAGGCAGGTAGGCAGCAGTGCCCTGCTCAGGGAGCTGGAGCCAGCAGGGGCAGCTCCTAAAATGACTGGCCACCACAGTTGGGGATATGGGCAGGCTGACGGTAGGTTATGGCATTTCCGTGCTGCATCTCTCTGTCTTCCCCCACTCGTTTTCTTTCTAGAGCTGTTGCCTGAGCCCTGCAGAGCTGCCTGCATTTTGATGTCTGCAAGAATCAAGTATATACAGCAGGTAATTAATTACTTTATTGATAACCAATAGCACCCAGGAAGCGGCACCAAAAGATGTGCAAGTTTACATCTGCTGCCTTTCAGTGTTGCAATCAACATTCCTAAACTGAGGGAAGCAGTTTGAATGCTTTGGGGTTTTTTCAGACTGCAGATATTACAGATAGTTCCCTTTCCAAAATGCTGTTATAAAAAAGATTACCTGTGTCTCTGTCCAAAAGCAATTCTATTAGGTAAAGAAGATTTAGTAGAGCAGTAATAGATCTCCTGGTTCTGTGCAGTTGCTGAAATGTGATATCTAGGCTTTCATAAAGGTGAATAAAATAAGCTATATGTTATGTATGTCTAGTACATCAATAAATTGTACTGATCAGTATCAGATCTCTTACAGAACAAGTTATGCTTTCTGATTTGACAGTTTTTAATTTAGTCCTCCTCCTTTGCTTCCCACCTCCAAGGATGCGTGTCACAGCGCAGGGGGGGATGTGGAGCTCCTGAAGGATTGCCACAGTAGTGTCGTGTAGTGCCTGGATCCTTTACAGACAGGGTGCATGAGTGGCTGATGCTGGCCAATGAGACAATTGCATAACTTGCAGGAGTCTCTCTCCTTGCAGCAATTATTTTAGCTGCTGAGCGTCCAACAAGAGTCTTTTGTATAACCTTCAGGGGCCAGTCTCTATCTTAACAGCAATTCCATTCGTTTCTGTGAGTCTGAAAGCAAGTTTGAATACCAAGTGAAGCTGGTTAGTGCTAGTAAGTAATGTTATGTGTTTGTTCTTGTAGCTAGGAGTAATAGAGCCATGGGTACTGTTATGAAGCTTGTGAGAGCCAAATGATATTGCCTTAGCTTGTGTAAGAGCATTTAATTCCTAAATCTGCTTTCTAGGCAGGCTGAGAAAAGATATTATTTTATAAGCTTAGCAGAAAGTGTCAAAGCCAAGTAACAGTGTAATAGATCACAGTTGTGTTATGTAAACTCAAGGAGGCTAAATACCTGTGTTTGATTTAAAAAAAGCTTCCCCTTGTGAAAGTATGTGAGAATGCTACAATTAAAAATGTGCTTCTTGAGAATCCCGAAGTACAATTGTTACTGTTACACTTCATGCACAGAAGCAGCAGAGGAATTTAATTGCTGCTTTCACTACCATAGCAAAGTAGAAAATGAGCCATAAGAAATAGGAATTATTTGATATGGATAAGCTTTTGTTATCTCAAATGGCTTAAGAATCTTCCAGCTCTGGCAGCAGAGTTCTGCTATTCAATTGGGCTTTTCCCCCTCTGTACTGAGGTCAGGAAGTCCCAAAGTGTTAATTATCATCCTGTATCCTTCACTCAGGTTAGAGAGATACCATAAGGGCCATGAGTGAAGAATGAAGCTGTCTCAAAGATTTACTGCAGTCATAAAATTATTTTAAAAATAACTGCATAGTCAGTAGCTAAGAGATTGAGTCATCTGCATCTAATTTGAATTGCTGGAGCTTTTACACTCTCTTTCCCAGGGAGAATTAAATGCTTTTTCTTTGGGGAGTGTGTTTGTGCATGCAAATGTTTACACCTGTACCCACCTTGGAACACCTTATCAAGGTAATTGCAGCCTCTGCAGAGAGAGAGTGGCACAAGTGACTGGGGGTACAGCAGTCTCTGCCATGATTTCCTTGGTGTATTCCGGACAAGATATTTGGATTCCCATCTTGTTGCAGTCTGCTTGTGCTAATAAAACCACACCAGCCTAGAATTTAAATTAATTTCTCACATTCCAAACATTGTAGTCACTCTTGCTAAGAAAGCTTTATTTAAAGCCTCCTGCAAGCCCATAATGACCATTCTGTGTGTGGTGGGAAGGAACTAATGCTGCTTTCCTTTGCTTGCTGTTGAAGGCCCTTCCGAGTGGCACAAAGCTTACCCCATTGCCCAGGGGAACCGCCAGTCCCCCATCGACATCGACTCTGCGCGGGCAGTGTACGACCCCAGCCTGCAGCCACTCGTCATCTCCTACGAGTGCTGCACCTCCCTCAGCATCTCCAACACCGGCCACTCCGTCATGGTGGAGTTTGAGGACGCTGATGACAGGACAGGTGAGACTAGCACAGCCAGCTTACTCAGAACACCAGCCTGGGACTTAGTGGGGGAAGTAATGAGGTACATTCTGTGCGGAGTAACTTCCATGATGTATAATTTCAGCTTAGAACAAGGCATGTGACTGGAGCTGTTTATATTTTGTCTTCACTTGGAGCCTCTCTAGCAATGCAATATCACAGATCAGTAAGTGTTTCTTCATTAGGAAAAGCTCTTGCATCAGGAAAATGAGAAGTTTGATTGCAGTTCTTTTCTTTTAGATGAGAATTGAAGTTTGCTGGGCATCTCTCCAGCACTGCTAGACCACATCCAGCACCCAGAGCAGGGATGTAAGCTCTGCAGTGCCCTGGTTTGTGATCACCCCAATCAAAGATGCCAGCTCACGTGCCAGCTCTGGCACAGTGCCCAGCTCCCACCTACAGGGAAGGGAAGAGGATAAGCAGAGCTGGGTCATGCAGCACAGTCATCATAATCATAATCACTGCACCAATTTGTACCTGGACAGGTTACTGTTACCTTGCATTTTCTTCTTTCCTCCCTGACTTGTAGCACTTTAGTTTCTTCAGAAATTAGAAAATCTTCAGCTCATTCTGGGTTCTGAGTTGGTAGCAGCCAACTTTGGATGTTGGACTGGCTGCAGTTGTACATTATTCCTGTCTCAGCCCTTGGCAGAGAATGTAAATTCTTCAAGTGATTGATTATTTCTTCTGTTAGGTCTGTTTCCATGGTAGACATTGTAGTGCTTTTTACATCTGGGGGTAGGGGAAGAGCATTCAAATGGAGATGATAAAGCAGCTGATAAATGGAAAGAGTGCATTAAAAAAAAACCCAAAACAAAACAAAAAGAACTGGAACAATTTGTAAACCTATCAGCTGATTTCATCTTCCTTTTGGGTGTGCTGATTGATGCAAGCTAAATAGGATACCTTGATATTGAAAACAAATTACTTTTTCTGTGAAGTGGCTTGTCTCTCCTGGTAACCCTTTGAAATAAGGGATAAAGTTCAATATTCCAGGCATCTTGTTTTAAATTTTCTCTTCTGCAATGAATTTAATAACTTGCCCAATGGGATGGTAAAGTTTTTAAGCATCTTATCTTTACTGAATTTGCAAAGAAGACTGGATGAGCATTTTCCATTTTTACTGCTCAGATCTGTTCAGAATGTCACCCTATAAATAGAATTTGTAAAACCTCTCTGAAAGTATTATCTTAGCTTGGTAACTACTTCAATGCAATTTTCAGCTGAACTGTATCTGTGTAACAGTGAACTTTATTCAGCTTTAGAAGTTTAAGAACATCTATTACTCTGCACTTAGAGACACAGACTCAGAGCACCTGCCAGGAATGAGACCCTTTCTACACTAAGCATGTCTTGTTTCAATAACACTTCTTAAGGAAGATAACTGCTAGGAGTGGGAAACATGGTTTAAACTGCTTTTAGTTGTGTTGAAATAGATCTAGTGACTCAAAGCTCTGCATAAATGACACAACAGAATTTTGACAGTAATCCATAATAGCTAAATTTCTTAAAATATTAGGGACCAGTGATGCATTCTTTTGCTAACTTTAGAAAAACGTACTAGGAGTATTTATATCCTTAATTAATGCTAAAACCTTTGCTTTGGCAAGGCCAGTTTCCTGCATAAAGGCCAGCTGGAAGCATGCACACGTGGTAGCACCGTGCAAGCCCCAGCTTTCACTCTTTAAATAAAATGTTATGAACTGCACTGAAGATACAAACTATACAGGTATTAAATGTAATTTTAATTTTCTTAATGTGAGACTCTGATCGGGTCTTGAGGTCTGTTGGACAAAGTGTATTAGATTTGGTGGCATATAAAATTACAGGGATTACTGAAGCTGTGATAAAATATCTTCTATAGGTAGCATCTTAAACATTTGTCTGTGCTTAGGTGTTATTTCTAAATGATGTATGAAGTGTCTCTGTGGCATTTCCTTACCTTTAGAAGGTGATTTGAGGTTGAGTGGTGTCGTGTGAAGTACCAGCTATTATATTTCCTCTTTTATGGGATCAGGTATTTAAAGGAAATGGAATATAGATAACCTCCACTGAAAGTAAAGATACTGTAAGAAGGAAATACTTATCTGAATTGTCTAACTGATGTTCAGGGTATAAAGTTTCCTTGGAGCCTTCTCCTGTCCCGGCTGAACAATCCCAGCTGTGCCAGCCTTTCCTGCCAGCAGAGCTGCTCCATCCCTCTGCTCATCCTGGAGCCTCCTCTGGGCTCTCTGCAGCAGCTCCAGGTCCCTCCTGTGCTGGTCGCAGGGCTGGGGCAGCTCTGCAGGTGGGGTCTCACCTGAGGGGCAGAGGGGCAGAATCCCCTCCCCTGCTGCCCACACTAGGCTCAGCCCAGGGCAGGGGGTTTCAGGGCTGGGGCAGGGCCAGCCCTCACCCACAGCACTCCCAGGTCCCTCTCCCAGGGCTGCTCCGTCTGTTCCACTTGTATTTATTGTGTTTAACAGGAAAGTTATAAGGGCAGTTACCACATCTTCATGTGTCAAATATGCTCTTTCAAGAAAGCTACAAATTCTGTACAGGTAGCCACACAATGTTTTTCATTTACATTTTCAAATGAGGTTTTGATGCTCTCCATGAATAAATCCACCCCTTTTAAATGCCTGGATGATGCATCTTTTGCATGCTGGGAGAGGCTGCTGGCTTTTTTCCACTATTGTGCCAGTAGTGGCTAGTTTTACTAGCAGGAAGCTAAAAAGCCAGAATGCTTAAGCTTTCTTCTCTCTCTTTTTTTTTT
>VYZP01010441.1:22481-70639 GCA_013400635.1 Hypocryptadius cinnamomeus
CCTTTCCATGGGTGCAGTCAGTCCTTCAGGAGCTGCTCCAGCCTGGTCCCTTTCCATGGGTGCAGTCAGTCCTTCAGGAGCTGCTCCAGCCTGGTCCCTTTCCATGGGTGCAGTCAGTCCATCAGGAGCTGCTCCAGCCTGGTCCCTTCCTTGTGATCATGAGCTGGGGAAGCTTCTGGCAGTTTCTCACAGAGCCACCCCTGTACCCTCCCACTCCCAAAACCTGGCCATGCCACCCCTGTGTGGGCTGTTACAGAAAACTTGCCTGGTTCCTGCCCACACTCATGGACCTGTCCAACGGATTGAACTTCTTCATGTTTCCAGCAATGCCTTTGACACAAAACTGTTCTGTTATGAACAACTGTTAGTGCTATCAATGAGAAACCACGTTCATAACTTCGATCACTAATTTAATTCTTATTTGTTATTTTTCTTTAAAGCTCCACTTAGTACATTGGAATGCCAGAAAATATGCAACATTTGGAGAGGCAGCAGCAGCTCCAGATGGCTTGGCAGTAGTTGGTGTTTTCTTGGAGGTAAGAATTGCAAAAATAGCATGTTTACATGATAAAAAGCATTATGCTGTAAAGTGTTTGAGGACTATACCACATACTTAAGAAGAGCTTAAGGAAAACAGATGACTTACTGGAAGCATTAATGCATTGCAAATTGCTGAAAACTTTGGTAGGAATGTTAAGATTTGAGTAAGAAAGCAACCCCTAATTAAAGCATATTTGTAGTCCTTCTTATTTAACCTGTCTATTCCATTCTTTTAGATTGGAAAAGAACACACCAGTATGAACAGACTCACTGATGCTTTGTACATGGTAAAATTTAAAGTAAGTTCTAAGCTCCTTAAATTTGCTTCTGGGATATCCTTTAAAAATCATGCTCATGTACATCTTTGAGACAAAAATGAAAAATCACCCACCCACAGATCCTCCCATAACTAGAACATAACTGTAGTTGTAGCTTCTTTTTCCCCTCAAAAGTTCATATTATTTTCCTAATCTCAGGTGCCTCACAAGGCCATGCTGGCCCCACTGGTCATCCAGAGGTTCTGCCTTTCCCAAAATGTCTAAAATCCACAGCTCCCTGACCCTTGAGACTCAGCTCTTAGACTCAGCAAAATAATCCTTTTCCACTGAGCCTCAGCTGGCACAAGTGGAAGCTGCCTGCTTGTCTTTGCTGCAGAGCTCTGTCAGGGATGATCTCACTGAGGTCCAGAGTTTGTTCCCGAGGTGTTTTCTGAGTGACTGAGACCCTTTTGGATGCTCCTACAGCCTGAAGAATGTTGCTCTAGACTGTGGCACTTAAGGCAATCACTACTTTAGGCAGCACCCCCTTCTATTCCTACCAGTCTTTTGGTTGATGTATCTTCCTCTATCAATCCACCTTCCTCTAATTTTAGACTTGAAGGTTTGATTTTTTTTTTTTTTAAGCTAATATTTGCCATAGCAGACAATAACCATAGGATTTAAATTTTCCCACTAAAATAGATGAGAAAATAATGAAACAAGGAACTCTGCTGTGATATTATCTATACTCACACTGAACACTATATACAGAACACACTTCCTGCATTATCTTTGGGCCTGTTGTGACAAGAGGTGAATTTTGGTAGAGTGGTCAAAAGTCCAGTAAGCCAGCATTAGGCATCACACTTGCCATCTACTTTTGGCTAACAGTTGTAAGGCAGCCAAACGTTTACGTAATTCTCCTTTCCCCTATTTTTAATACTACTTTAACATTTTCTTCTCTTTCAAAAAAGCTATTTTACCTGCACTTAAAAGTAAAAGGATAAATTTCAAGTCTATTTTCTTTTCCCAGGGAACAAAAGCTCAGTTTAGAGGCTTCAACCCTAAATGTCTCCTGCCCTTGAGTCTAGATTATTGGACGTACCTCGGTTCTCTGACAACCCCTCCCCTTAATGAGAGTGTGACATGGATAGTGCTGAAAGAACCCATAAGAATCTCTGTGAAACAGGTAAATTTCTGATACTCTCTGTCATGGTAGCATTCAATGCTGGATAAGCAGGCAAAGACTGTTTTGATTTGAAATTAGGCTAAGTTAAAAGTCTCTGAATATTTGGCCTGTTTAATCCTCAGGGCTTCTGTTAATTTCTGTTAATACTCTCTAGGAGCTTTGCTTGAACTTGTTCCATTAACTGATTAAAATATACTGAATATTTCCTTTTAGTCCTTTTTATAAAAACATTACTGTTGATTGCCCCCTTGAGCAGTGAATTGTTTCCCCTGAACTTCCAGCTGGAGAAATTCCGCATGCTGCTCTTCACCGGTGAGGAAGACCAGAGGATCCAAATGGCCAATAACTTTCGCCCCCCTCAGCCTCTGAAGGGGAGAATTGTTCGAGCTTCCTTCAAGGCCTGAGGAAAACTGATAATGGCCCTGAGATATCCAAGAGCTTCCACGTGTGAGGTACTCTGGTCTACAGACCACTCATGGAACACACAAGGCATTTCCATGAACCCTCTGCTTGGACAGGGACAATCTTCTGGCTTTCTGTTATTTGAAGTGCTCATTCTTTGGACAAATGGCATCTTTTTAACCAGCACTATTTAATATAAGGGATAGCTGAGTGAACTAGGTTGTTATCCAAGACCTGAAACTCTATAAAATTAAAATGACATTAAAATCCAACTTGATATAAAGTGGAAAATTGTGTAGTGATCTACTAGTGCTGATGGCCACAACTTCTAGTTGTCTGATTTGATACATGAGGAAACAGTAATCAAGAATTTTGGACAAACTGGACTTAAATTTTCCTCACTGATGTGTTGTTACCATTTGCTGAGCTCTGATTTAAAGATTGTATTCTTGCTGCCTGATGACACGTATGAGCAGCGTGTATGAGTAGCACTAGAAAAAAGTTCTTTACTTGCCTCAAGTAGGCTCTGGTATGAAAATTAAATATATATTTTAAATCTACTGTTCTAAGATGCTATCTTACAATGTAATGCTGTGTTGAAAAGCAGAGCAGTTTACTGCAATGTTATTTAGGTATTTGTCCTTTCAGCCCATGCAGAACACAGGACCACAGTGCCCTGGTCAGGGTCAGTTTGGTTGAAGAGTTCCTCTGTAGTGATCCAGGTGTGTTTTGTTTTCCTCAGTTGCTCAGACTCTACCTCAGCTCAGTGCTACGCTCTGCAATATGACCTCCTTCAGTGTCTGCCCTACAGAGAGCAGGTGTTTTGTTTCCTTTAGGGACCTAACATGGGTAGATCTTGTCTGCCCTGAGTGAGCATTGCTGCACAGGCCCTCCCTGCCCCAGGGCTGCCTGGCAGGGATGCTCCCTGCACACACAAGGCTTCAGCACTCCTGAGTCCTTTTACCACTGCAAAATTGCTTTAGAACAGCCACGTGTTGGTTCTGCAACTTAGGGACAAAATTCTGACTCTGGTACTCAATACTGTGATGTTCCCTGTGACTACCCACATTCAATTCCCAGCTCCTGGAGTTCTGGGCCTCACATGGCCTGTTCTGTCTGTGTAGTTCAGGTAGAAATTGCTGATGTTGATCACTTTCCATCAGCTGAGATGGAGAAATCAGGATGTACAAAGCCAAGGGAAGTGGGGAGAAGGGAGAACAGCAGCTGCTGTGGCTGCTCCCCTTTCTCCAGGGAAGGATGACATGAGGTGTGGAGCACAGTACAAGGAGTGAAACACTGGAATTCTGCTCCTCAAATCTCTGTGGTTTTTCTGGTACACTGACCTAAAACTTTGTTTCTCAGTTTCCTCTTATGTAGAAAGAGGGTAACACTGACCTCTACCTCACAGGGCTGTTGTGAGGGCTAATTCAGCATTGTTTTAGATGTGAGATTTTATCCAGGAGATGCTAAAGGCAATGGAAAATCCTTACAAAATGCAATGGTTTTAGCTATTATGAATGTATTATGAACTTTGCTAGTAATGCAAACTGGTATTGTAGAAACTCTATTTAATGTATCTTAATTTCTTTAACAAATTAAATAAATGAGACTTTAAAATCACGTGTGTGCATATCTTCATCCTTCTTTTTGAGAAGACACACCTCTCCCTACTTACAGCATCACTCTTCTTGGATTATCTTTAACAGAAATTGTTTATTTTCAACAGTTGTATCTATTTTGGATCAAGGAATGCTTTGACTGTTTATCTTCAGTTCTACAGAAACCTTGCCTAAGCTACTGTGGAATGATCTAAATATAGCTAAGAGTTATCCCTCTCAAGTTCGTGGACATGTTTGTAAATTCTAGAAATTATTTCCGACACCTCTTTTTAGTCTATATCACAGTTCTTACCATCTTCTGGGACTAACACTTTCTGTTTCAGCTTAATCCTTTCACTTAAGTTCTAACATACTGTATACCTTGAATGACTTCTTGTCCAGAATTAAATTATCATTAGTCTTATGTCACTGTTAAAATTTATGTTGAGATGCATTCTAAAATGTGAAAAGCCTTTCAAAACACCCTACATTTTGATAGCAAAAAAAAAAAAAAAAAATTATTAGGGGCAAATTTAAAATATTTTGCTGATTAAAATATAACCAATATTATTTACCATATGTACCATAATCAAGATATCCCAGCACTGCTGCATTAATATTAGTACAGGTGTTCACAGAGCAGGTCAAGATCAGCATTTTTAGTGTTTTCCTGTCATTTTAGGCATAGGCAGAGGTTTCTGCTCCCTGTTTCTCACAGGAGGTAAAGAGGGCTTGTGTGCTGAAACTTTGTCCAGTTTTCCCCAGTTCCAACCCCCCAATCTAAAAAAAAGGTTTATTTATGCCCAGGATGTGTTTGCTGTGCCCTTGCACACAGTACTTAAGCTTCTTTGAGGGTGGTTTATTCCTGAACAGCAGAAGGATAATGTTTAGCTTACAGGGTTATTGTAAAAGCTCAGCCATTGCAAAGAGCTTTAAATGCTGCATTGCCCCAAGGTGTTCAGTTCCAGGGAGAAGCTGAACTGTACCTTCCTCCAGAAATAAATTTCATTTTGCTTATAGGGTCTTTTGGTTGTTTAGGTTGTTTTTTTTTCCCATTGTTGGATGCAAGAACATGATCTATTTTTTACCACAGGGAAGTAAAATATAAAAGAAATACTTTTATATCCTTTGTTGTTTCTTGAGACCCTGATCATCCAATAAAAGCCACAAATATTGCATTGGATAAACACCTATTTAATGCACTTCATTTATTTTGAGACTGAACAATTCTAAAACAGAAGCTATCCTTACCTTTTACCAAGTTGTTGTGTTGAAGGAAAAATGGGAGTTGACTGTAATTATTCCAGCAAGAGTTCACTTATCTTCTCCTGGGATTGCAACCATCCTGACTGAGAGAACAGAGGCCTCACATTTAGGACAGCAACTGAACTTGCACAGTGGTAAAAGCTAGATTAAAAATGCCAGCTAGTGGCTTTCCTTCCCTTTCTTGCCACAATGCTTAAAACAATTGTTAAGGCCACTTCAGTCAAAATACAACAGATGAGAGAATTTAACTCTAACAATAATAATTTGTAAAGATATGAGTGATTGCCATTGAAAACCCCTTGCTGGCTCTGTATATGTAGTCATTGAAACTCCTTCCTCAGATAAAAATCAGTCTGACAAAAGAAGCTCCACAAACCAGTTACAATTTTTTGTTCCTTGTGTCACTGCTGAGCACAGAGATCCTCTGCTTGGTGAGCTGCACACTCTCTTAACTTTAGCTTTTAAACTTTAATAGCTGTAGTTACAGTTCAACTTTGGGATTTTTCCTCAATCTCTTGCAAGCAGAAAGATTTTTAGGCAGTTTCCATCAAAGGACTGTCTCTGCTTTGCCTGAGAGAGCAGGGGTCTCACACTTTTTCTCACTTACCCTGAGGAAAGCACAGCAGAGGACAGAAGCTGACTGACTTGCACAGAACTATTTCCTACTTGCACAGCTGTAAGGCAGGGAACTTTCACTCCTCTGATGTTCCATTTATGCTGCTACCTGCACTGCATTTGAAATTTAGTAAATTTCAACATCTTACTCCAGGTTGTGAACAGCAACATAGTAATCCAAATAATTTAATTTCATATCAACAGAGTGGAATATTAAATAAAATTTAGGAGCCAGCTCACCCTGTTTGTTGGAGGAGGAGAAGGTGGAAGGAGGAGAGAGAGGAAAGGAATATAATCACTTCTTTACATGTGAGCACTTCTTCCCAAGACACAAGACTTTCCTGGACTTGAAAACTGACCCCAAGAAATGTAAATTTACTTTTACAGTGGCACAGAACCTTAATGAACATTTGTTTGTTTAACAAAAACCATTTTAAGCAACATCCAATAAAAATGATCCATGTGGCGTTCAGCTCCCATTACAGCAACTGGGAAGACCTTTGCACCAGTGCAATTACATTGACTTAAACTGGGTCTTCAGATTAACCCCTGCAACTCCGGACACTGCTGAGCCTCTGCTGCAAGGAGAGGCTAAATGAAGCTGGAGAGCTGGAATGGCACCTTTCCTACAATTGTTCATGGTGTTTAGCCCTGTTCATCAATGTTTCTTGCAGCTTGCCTTCTTTCCTAGCATTTGAGTGTTTGGTTTAGATTACTTAGGAAGATCAGACAGGAAGCAGCTGCAACCAAACTAGAAAGTGCAGTTGCTCTAACAGACCTAGAGCCTCCTTCATTTCTCCATTTGTTTGTGGGGTTTGTGTGTTTATAATAAGAGATTTCTGCATCTGCAGTGCCAATTTGCCTTTTGTGAAAATCCAAAATGTCATATACAGCAGATGAAATGTCATTATTCAAAGGGCAAGATACAGCCAGCAAACAGGGGTCATTCTTAAAAGTGCTCAGCAGGAAGGTGTTTTGTGGGCTGCTGCTGTTTCCCTTCCAAAAACTGGTCATTAGACTGTAGAGCTTTTTGTGCAAAAAGCACGAAACTCAGTCTGTGTCCACTGAGATGGGCCAGAGAGACAGTTTGTTCAAATGACCCACCTTCCTTTGCATGCTCACAAGTTTCCAAAGGGTCTGGATCTATTGCTGTTTTCTAATCTGTATCACTAGGCTGAGTCTCTCTATTGCAGAAAAACTTCTGAAAACTAGGAAACTACTTTTAGTAGTAGTTTACTTGTTTTGTTTTTCGTTTTTTTTATTTGAACTTTTTTGCTGCTGGTCAGCTTTTTGACAAAAGGATTAGCTATTTATTAGAAATATTAGTCCAATTTTTAACTTGCTTTCTTAGGTATATCTGGCTTATTTGGTGTTTCTGATCTTTGTGTGTCCCCATAACATAAGAAATGTTTACAAAGCATCAGGAGTCACAGACTTTTCATGAGTATCAGTGAGGTCGTGGAAAGTAATCCGTGCTAGCACCTGCTGTGAAGGCAGTGCGGATGAGGGGCAGCTGTTTGCAGCCTCTGGATGCAGAAGATGCTTAAATTGCACCAAAGTAGCCACAGCCAGCTGTCCAAGTGAACAAGCAGGGGGAAAAATAACATTCTATGGGAAAGAAAGAAGGAAACCCCAAACAGTGCAGTCTGGCCTAAACAAGAACACGGAAATGAGTTCAAGAATGTATTTCCACAGAAAAACAGAGTTCCTGACTGTACAAGTCAGCAGATAAGATTGTTCCTTGAAAAAAGTCTAAATATGGATCTGCTATATTTTAACATATAGCTGCACCTTAATACAATACCTGGAATTAGACTCATTTTCTTATCAATACAGGTAAGGATTTTCTTCTGGCACAGGACTAAACTTTGCTCACCTATAATCAGCAAAGTCAAAACCAAATCTGAGTTTTATTTAAAGAAACTAGAGTTCTAATTTTTTCAATGCAAATTAAGAGCATGGAGCACTATGGCAACCAAGCACTGTTGCTACAGAAATTTGCCTTTTTTTTTTTATATTCCTAAAGGCAAAAACACTGCAAGCCTGAGCAATACAATTTCTTTCCTCAGATGGAATCAGAGAGTAGCATTTCTACTATTTTTTCCTTTAATTATATATCACTTTAGTTCATCAGCATAATCAAACACTCCAAAGCAGAATCTCAATCTCAATTCAAGTTGATATTCAGCCCTATCAAGTACCTTCAATATGGTATTCCTTCTTGTGTTTAGAAAGTGTGGAGTGAAAGGGACATCTCCTGCAGGACTGTTAATTGTTTCACCATCATTTACATGGTTTCTAAGTCACTTCAACTTATGCATATGAATTTATGAAATTACTGCATGACCATGTGAGCAATAAATTACAGTTTTCAGCTGAAGAGAAGCATTTAACCACGGTGGGAGCAGAGGAAACTCAGAGCAGTCAGGCTTGTTTTCAGGCTGCTGTGTCAGGCTTGATCAGTTTTGTAAATGGTACAAAAGCTGAAAATTGGTAGGGCAGAAGGAAGAATCATTAAATCATGGAGTATCCTGGGTTGGAAGGGACCCACAAGGGTGATTGAGTCCAGCTCCTGTGTATGCACAGACCCCCCAACAATCCCAGCCTGTGCATCCCTGGAGCAGTGCCCAAAGGCTCCAGGAGCTCCAGCAGCCTCGGGCAGGGACCATTCCCTGGGGAGATCCCAAAGCTGCTGTTGGTGTATCTGAGCACTGGACAGAGCAGAGAGATGCAGGTAAGGGCTGCTCTGGGTGTCCTCTTTCAGCTCAGGTTTGTCAGGCAGACAAAATAATTACGTCAAACTTAAGGTGGGGTTTTTTTGCGTGTGCTAAAATATTGTTCTGAAAGTTTTTGTTAAGATGACCTCCTTTTTTGTATGCTCCTCCATGCAACATGGAACTATTTTTTCATTGTTTTAATAAAACCAAGAAACAGGTGAAAGCTGAGTCATTGAAGATGATCGGCATCTTTCCACAGGAGATAACCTGGGAACATGTTCATCTCATCTGGGATACTTGCACCACATTATTCAACTAAAAATCCTTCAGTACATGAAGCCAGGCAAATTTAAAAATGCACTGATAGTATCAAAGCCTCTTGTGACTTGCGAGCCTCCGTTTTTGCAAAAATGATTGTTAGAAGTTTTAAAGCAGGGACTACTTCATAACCACTGTGTTAACATCAGTAACTACTGATTAACCTCCCTGCACTTTGGGCCCATTCCTTCCCCTCCTCACCGGGCTTAGAACCGCTCAGTGGAAATGTTAACCGAGACAAGCGGTCATATGAAACCAAAAAACCGGGGAGTCAGCAAAATGAGCCCTTTTGTTCTCCATAATTTATATGGCGAGTTAATTACGAAAGAGCTCTGCGATTTTGAGCCTCATCAGTCGGTGTCCTCAGCGCTGAAGGGTGTGGAATAGTACTGGAAAAAAACCCGAAAAGCCGAGGGGCCTCCCTCAAGGAAACAGCGTGGTTTTCGACGTTATTAATGAGGAAGAAACCCCTGCTGGTGCTTTTTCTTCCTAACACGTGTCACTCGCTTCCTTTTTGCTCTCGCTATTGGGCTGCCCAGGGCCGCGCCCGGCGCTCCCTCAGCGCCTCAGGGGCGGCGGGCGCGGGGCGGGGCCGGCAGCGAGCGGAGGCCCCTCAGCNGCACAGGGCGTTTTCTGTGCGGGGCAGGGTGGGTGTGTGTGCGGGCACGGGCTGTGTGCAGGGTGCGGTGCGGGTGTGTGGGGGCAGAGGGGTGGTGCGGGGCACGGGCGGTGTGTGCGGGACAGGGGTGTGGGAGTGCTGTGTGTCGGTGTGTGGGACTGGGGCAGTGCGGAGGTGGCGCGGCAGGGGTCGGTGTGTGCCAGATATGTGTGGGATGAGGGATGGGTGTGGGCAGTGTCAGGAGGGTGCGTCAGGGGAATGTGGGGATCACAGAGTAAATCCAAATGTAACGGGTATCTGTTGTTTCACTGGGAAAAGCGGGCGCTGCTGCGCTGTGCGGTCCGGCAGCTGCGGGCCGTGCCGGGGCTGGCCGGGCTCAGCCCGGGCCCCGCTGGGACACCGCGTCCCCGGGGAGGCAGTGCCGGCGCTGGAGGGGGAGCGAGTTTATGTAATAATTGGCTCTTACATAATGGTCTTTAGCACACCGCTTTAATTAGCACCGCTTCCGGGGGCGTCCTGGGCAGCAGCGTCTGCACACTGCGGCTGGGGAGGACCCCGAGGATGGGGACGCAGTGAGCAGGGCTGGCACACAGGAGCTCCAGGGCTCGTCAGCGCTACCTGACCTTAGGCAAGCGCAGGGCTAAGCGGTGTTAGTGACTCTGCTGCTGGGCGGAAAACCACACCGCCTCGCACTGCCGGCCAGCTGGGGTGAGCGGGGGACGTTTCTTTAAACACTGTTTCAATCGGTTTTTGATCAAGTATGTGAAAGTCATCCTTCTTTCAATCTCGTGTGCCTGAGAGGGGCAGGAAGAGAATGAAGGAAAAAGAGAACCGTGAATGGACTGAAAAAGGTTGGCAAACCTTGTCTTGTGCTGTAGGTGCTTTTTGGGTTTAGCTGTTGCTGGAGTTGGTAGTGTCAGCTGTCTTCCTATTATTTTGCTTGCGTTCTTTTGGTAGGACAACAAAAGGCATTGTGTGTGTTGGGAGATGCAGTGTCCCGGGAGACTGCAGGCGAGCCTTGGACAGTGAACTGACACTGCCTTTTCCATCTCCTCTCTTGACATCAGCAGTGAAATTATGCTGTGTCTTCTCCTGTTCTCACCAAGTCGCCAGAATCTTGGTGGTGGGGTCTGCTGGAATGTTTGTCTGCTCTTTTCTGCGTTAAGTATGGGTAGCACACTTCAGAAATGTTTTGTGACACGTTGCTTTGGGTTCCAAACAGGATTTCAGCAGTTCTTGGGTTGTATCAGTAGGCCTTCTGTTTAGAATAGCTCAAGGTGACTTTTACTTCCTGCTGATTTCTTGGAAACATTTCCACTCATCTGATCTGGCTGGTTTCTTGTTATTTCTTGTGAAGCGCCCTGCTAAAAAACTGGTGTTGTGGCAGCATGTAGTGTCTTTAGCCTGAGCAAGTGGTGTTACAGGCCACCTCAAAGTGTTTGAAAGCTCACAGAGAACTCTCTTGTTCTCAGTGGCTGCTAGTGGGATCTTTTGGGAGTAATTGTACCTGCAGTGCTGCCATACAGTGAGTTTTTTAAATCCACGGGGCAAAATTCTGTTGTGAGTGAACATGTGGTTGTACTTAGCACTATCCCACAGCTGGAATACCTTATTGAAAGCAGGAGACAATGTGAGGACCTCCCCCATGGCCACTGAAGAGCTTCAGCTGCTGAAGTGCCCGAGGTTTCAGTGCTGTT
Source organism: Hypocryptadius cinnamomeus (assembly GCA_013400635.1). NCBI lineage: Eukaryota > Metazoa > Chordata > Aves > Passeriformes > Zosteropidae > Hypocryptadius > Hypocryptadius cinnamomeus. The sequence continues at coordinate 33,700 of VYZP01010441.1, forward strand.
GGCAGCAGAGATCCTGTTCTAATTGCCCTCTAAATGAACAAGCCAAATTGTGAACCTGTAAAAGTTGTCAATGTCTTATACCTTTCACTGCACCAGAGTGCACAATGCTGTAAAAAAAGCATTAATTAACCAGCAGTAGAATTTGCCTTCAGCTGTGTAAAAGATCCTGCCTGCCTGAGGGTTGGTTAAGACCTTGAAGGTAAAAAAAGAACAGCTGAGCTTATAAGCTGTAACAGAATTGGAAAGGTAGACTGGTTTGTTCTAGCTGTGAGGATCATGGTAATTCACATAAATCATTAACTGGCCACATCTCTCAGTCTTTCTATGGGGTTTAAGTACTTATCTTCTCTTGGGTTTGAAGTTTTGAATCTATTAATAGAGTTGTACTCTAGCAGGCTGTTTTGAGAGTTGTGCAATAATTGTCACCTTAAGTTCCAATTTTCAGTCTCGTTGGATCTGTTTGTTCTGTGTCATGTTAGACGAGGCTTTTCGTTGTGCAGTTTGCAATCACGTTTCTTGTAATATTGCCATTTCTTCTTATTCTTGCCACAATGAGGAAAAAAACCCTGTCCGGAAAGTAAAAATTCTCTTTTCTGATGAGTTAAAAGGAGCAGTCATATCCTTGGTTACAATTAAGTGATGGAAATTGTATCACTTTTAAGACGCCTTTATCCATAGCAATCTCTTTTGCAAAGAAGTTCTGAATGTTTCTGAGAACTCTAGATAAGCTTTTGAACTTCTATATGGAAAGCTTCTTATGAACTTTCTAATTATTTTCCCTTTCCTTCATTTATATTCCAGGCTGCAAGGACATTCTGTGTTACTGAAGGAAGGGGCTCCATTTTTGGAGTGACTTATGATGTCAAGAACTGTATCATCCTGGATTTTAAGCTCAGCCAGAAGCAGCATTATTTTACAAGGGAAAGGACGTTGGTACTCCATCTGTATCCCAAATAGAAACAAGGTCAAATGGAAGCTCGTTTTCTCCAAAACATGTCCCTACCCTGCTGGGAGCTGCAGCTTAGACAGAACTTCCTCCTTTCCCAAAGCATTCCGGCACACTTCCACCGAAGAAGAACATTTTTCTTTCCAGTTGTCTCCGGCACAAATAAACGACATACTCAGAGCAGGCGAACTATCCCACAGAACACTGGATTTGAATGGCAAGAATGCAAATTCCGTGCTGAGGTTTGAAAGCAACCAGCTGGCCTCCAACAGCCCCATAGAGGACCGGCGGAGCGCGGCCACGTGCCTGCAGACGGCGGGGATGATGTTCGGGGTGTTCGACGGCCACGCGGGCGCCGCCTGCGCCCAGGCCGTGAGCGAGAGGCTGCTGCACTACATCGCCGTGTCCCTCATGCCCCGCCAGAGCCTGGAGGAGATCGAGCTGGCCGTGGAGGCCATGAAACCAGTGAGGCCCATCCTGCAGTGGCACAGGCATCCCAACGACGTGGAGTACCAGGAAATCACCTCGCAGTACTTTGAGAACCTTCGCGTTTACTGGCAGCACTTGCTGGACCTGGACGCTGAGCCGGGGTTTAGTTTGGAAGAAGCCATGATTTGTGCATTCAAAAGGTTAGACTCAGACATATCGCTGGAAGTTCAGGCTCCTCAGGAGAATGAGTTGATGAGAAATATTGCCTTGCAAGTAGCTTTTTCTGGTGCAACAGCCTGTGTAGCTCACATTGATGGTGTTCACCTGCATGTGGCAAACACCGGTGATTGCAGAGCCGTTTTAGGGGTTCGCGAGGAAGATGGAACATGGTCTACTCTCCCTCTAACCCGAGACCACAATGCCTATGATGAATTTGAAATTAGAAGATTGAAGCGAGAACATCCTAGATCTGAGGAGAAAACCCTGTTTGTGAATGACAGATTACTGGGGATTCTCATGCCCTCCAGAGCTTTCGGAGATGTGCAATTAAAATGGAGTAAAGAATTGCAACACAGCATTCTCGAGAACAGCTGTGATGTGGAGGCTCTAAACATTTATCAGTACGTTCCTCCAAACTACCACACCCCCCCTTATTTAACTGCAGAGCCTGAAGTCACATACCACAAGTTAAGAAGCAAGGATAAGTTTCTTGTTATTGCTTCAGATGGGCTATGGGAGATGCTGAGTAATGAGAAGGTTGTAAAACTTGTTGCCGGACACCTTACAGAGCTCAACATGCAGAAACCACCACTGACTTTTAAGAAACCAGTTAATTTGGGTTACATGCACAACTTGTTGCTGCAGAGGAAGAGCAAAGGCCTGGCCTCCCTGGACCAGAACACTGCCACCCATCTGATCCGGCACGCGATCGGCAGCAACGAGTACGGCGAGGTGGACCCAGAGAAGCTGGCTGCCATGCTGGCCCTGCCCGAGGACCTGGCCAGGATGTACAGGGACGACATCACCGTCACCGTGGTGCACTTCAACTCAGAAACTATTGAGGATTACTACAGGAGCCACGAGTAGGGCTTTGCACTGCTGCAGTTCAGTACCACTAGGGAACCTCCATCCTGAAGCATTCCTGTCACTCTCTGGTAGTCCAGCTGCTACCAGTGCCTGCAAGTTCCTAAATCTTTTTGTTACTTACTGGCTTTGAAAATAACTTTCTAAAAGGTGACATTTCCCTGGGTTTCCAGGTTTGCATACACTGAAGAAAAATGTTTTCATAAAACCTCACTGAAATGTGATTGAACTAAAGATTGTGGACCAGTTCTGATTCCGTGAGAACCTCTGGTAAAACTTTCCAATGAACAAACAAGGCAAATTTCACTGAGACTGGTACAGTTTAATAGAGATGGATAATAGGTGTAGCTGCATGGAGTGTCAGGCTCTGCTCTTGTGGAAAGTGAGCAGCATCCTGTTGAAGCACTGTAACTGAATTAAATAAATTAACTACCAAACCTTTTTTGGGTGTGTCAGATATTTTAACAAATTGTCCCATATTTATAAAATAACATGAAAGAAGGCTGTTCAAAGAGCCCTGGGATTGTCAGATGTCTTTCCTGATTCCCTTCCTTAAGCAAGGGAAAAATTGTATCTTCTTGTGCAGTTCTTTTCAAGTGGGAATTCATATTCTCTTAACTCTGTGGGCTTGTGTGACAGTTTAGAGTTCAAATACATTAGGGCCTTCACAGTTCCCTGTTCAGGATTTAACAGTACTAGACTTAAGCATTTAAGTCTTTTGCTTAAACGATGTACTCTTTATTAAAGTATTGATAATTTAAATTGTTTGTCAGATCCAGAAGTTCAAAAATTCACCTAAAAGTAAATACAGCAAAAGAGAGCACCTTTCTCTCCAGATTTAACTTAGAAGAGATAACAGTGCTGATACTTCTCCAAAGTAGGTTTAATCTTTCATTCTTGCTTCTCCTTAGAGGTACAGAGATATTTTCCCTAATAAATGTATGTTTTAGTCTCTGAACATACACAAAAGTGTATTTTACAATGGTTTTCCTTTATATTGAGCTTTCCAGAGTGCCATCCAGGCTTGCAAATTAGCTTTTACATATGGTGTTCTCTGGTGCCTCTTCCTTGTTTACACTCAACAGGAACTGTTTCCCCCAAGGATGTACACACTGGGAATATAGACCTGTTTACTGTTCTTGCTGCTGAGTTAGAACTCGTGTGGGTGCAGAAGAGCAAATAAAAATATTACTTCTTTTCTTAAATCACTTAAAAACATTATTCTCCTACAGTTTAGCTGATTTAAAAGTTATTTTTTTCCTCAAGATCTTAAGTAGACAAGGTCTTGGGGCCTAAACTGGTAGCATTTTTGGATTTGGGGCTCTTTGTGTACTTTTCCTCAAACATAAATTAGAAAATATTCATGCTTTTGACTATTCAAGATTGACTATAATTAAGTGCTACAATTGCAATCACTAAATGCATCCCTAAAAAAACCCTTCTGAATTTACTGTTTTTTTTTTTTTCCTTTTTTGTCTAGTACATTTTGGAATACATCCAGCCATTCAACCTGAAGGCAGATTCAGTGAGTAGGTCTGTTCCCCTTGATACCAGCAAACCAGGACTTACCTCAGGAAATCTGCCCCTGAGCTCTGGGTGATAAGGGCTGCAGGCAGACTTTGGGTCTGTGCCAGATGCTGCAGAGGTTGCTGAAGTTCTTGGTGCTGGGGTCCAGCTTGCTTTAAAGGGTGCCCTGCTCTCATCCCCTGGGCTGGTGCTGTGGGGACTGAGATTCCTCTGCCAAGAGAGGCAGGCAGGGATGGTCAGGCTGTGTTAACCTCAGGAGGGGGCTGCTCTGCCTGCAGGGCAGGGGGTGAGAAGGGGAGAGCTCCTCAGCAGCACCCCTGGGCCCTTCTGGCTTCACTGGGCTCTGTTTGCTCCTACAGATCCTCTCATGGGATCAGTTACAGGCTTCACTGCCTGAGATTTAGCCATAAAGCAGTGAAAAACCATTTCTCAGCTACCTCTTAATTGAGAAATTACTTAGCAGTGCAGCCAGAGGCACAAAGGTGCTAAACCATTATCAAAGGGATGTGAATGGAGACTTGTCTTATGAAGGTAGTTTAGAAAACATTTAATGTAGAGCCAAACTGCTGCTGCAAGAGTAGTGTAGCAAAGCAGCGAGTGTCTAGTGATAAAATAAACACAAAGTTCTGTTCCTTTCACCATCCAGTGGTGAAATCCAGGTCGTCTCTTGAAAGAGTCACTGTGGCACGTTTTCATCAAGTGTAACTCCTGGAGACATTGTTGTGTGTAGGTTGTAACTGCACCTGCAAATTGGTGGTGGTTATTTTGGGGAACGTGACTAAAAATCAGAAAGTTATTTCCCATTTCACAATTTTTGACATGCAGCACTATAATCATCTGTGGTGAAAAAGGATGATGTCAAACTAGTTAAAAGTTTGATCTGGTTTGGTTGGTTGGTTTTTTAAACACAAATAATGGATTCAGCTGCATATTCCATGGAATTTGTTGCTGTCAGTGAAGGCAATCCATCCATACTTAGAATCATTTAGGGTGAAAAAGATCTCTAAGACTGAATTACTGCCAGCACTGCCAAGGCCACCACTAAACCGTGTCCCTAAACACCACATGGCTTTAAATGTCTCCAGGGGTGGTGACTCCACCACTGCCCTGGGCAAGCACTCAGGGAAAGACAGGAATTGGCCAGAAACTCCTCCCCCTCCACAAAATGAGTGTGACCTAGGACTAAGCAGGATGAGAAAACCCCAGGGTGAAAAGCCCACCCATGCAGAAGTGTGTGAGAACTCTGGAAACCCAAAGCTGATTCTCTGAGGTGCCAAGCATGTGGCAAAGACAACCTTCAGGTAAGCAAGGTGTTATTCTGCATTCTTATCAGAGCACTGAGTTTTGCATTCTCAGTTGATACCCCGGGACTGTGAGATGGCAGAGCCCTTGGACATCCACTCTGCCACTGTAGCTGTCACACAGGTGACAGGAGCAGCCAGCTGGAGGTGCCACACCCCAGCCAGCTGCTGTGGCACCTGGGCTGTGTCATTCATCCCATCAAACAGCTGAGCAGCTGGAGCCACATAAGCTCTGAGATTCATTTCTACTTCCATGCTCACATGAGAATAAGGTGACAATACTGTCACCCCTCCTTTCATGATCTTGGACAGCTGGTACCAGGTAATCCAAAAGAACTGTACCTGATCAGAATGAGGGGGATTCTCTCAACAAGCCTGAGGGATCTTCAGCTCTGAAGAGCTGCTCAAACAGAATAAAGTATACACTGCACTGAAACGTTGCATTTTCTTGCAATTCCTTTCAGTCTCAATTCTCTGCAGTATTAGGCGTGTGTATTTACTCAGGAAATAATCACGTTTTAAAGTCACTGCAGAAATTAAAGGTTGTGCTGAGCTGTGACAGTGTACACACAGAAAAATGTTTTGTGATGAATTCACCCACTACAACCATGGTAAGTTGCATGAGTTCAACAACTTACTGCACCCTGAAATCGCCTGAATTGACAGCAATTCAATTGTGACTTATATCCAATGTATTTTAACAAAGTTCCAGATTCAGTCACTCTAAATTCTCAGTAATGTGTACACCATACACCTGCGGTGAGGAAAACTGTACCCATTTGAACTGGATCATAGGTATTTTCATCTCTTAATTGCTTCATTAATTAGTGCAATCAGAGCTAACTGGCACTAATAAAAATAGTGTTTTGTGACTTGGAGAGTCAAAAATTTTTATGTAAGCAAACTAACTGCCTTAACCTGCTCCTGCAAGCTCAACGATGTGAAGATTTATGAGAACATTTAGATGCAACTCCTGGGAAATCGACAATCTGTTGGAATGAACATCATTGCAGGCAGTCTGGTTTAGGTTAGATAGTTCTGCTTGACTTTTGTGTTCTTCATTTCCGCAGTAGTAAGAGACGTAATAGTCAATAGTAGTCACAAATTCTGTGTCTCAAAATTATGGGCATTATGACTTTTAAATAAAACATCTGAGGTTAAGCATGGATGTAAATACGAGGAAAAATATTATTTTCTTCCCTAAAACTTACATCTTGTGCTCAAATACACTTTTGTCACTATTTTTCTTCAGAGCTCCTAAATTATTATGCTTATTTATATTTAAGCATTCAGACCTCCATAATGTATTTGGAGTTGGGAGAGGGTCTTTTTTATTTTTGTAACTTTTTTTGTAGTTGGTGAGGGGGAATCACTGTTTTTGTAAGTAAAAATACTCCTTTCACACTTAAAACCAATCTTTATTAAATGGATGAAAGGCAATGTTTTGGTTGCTGCACTGGAATGCAGCTCCTAGGGAATTATGTCAGGTTCCAGGTCAGAAAGCACAAATGTTCAACCTGGGGTAGAAGTAAACAGCTTGAGTTCGCTGAAGTGTTTGTAGCTCTGGGGGTTTTCCACAACAAAAACAACCCTTAGTAAATGAAAGTAAAGACATCTTGACACTATTGAGGTTCAATTAAATTAACCAGGTAGCACATGAGACATGAATTCACCTGCCAAAATACCCAAACTGGGCTTCAGTTAATTTGACACTTACAGAAAGTTATTTTAACATTGATATGTATGTGTTCATCAACAGTTAATGCATCACTGTAGCATTCAAAATGTTGTGGTTGTCTTAAAATAATGCAAACCTCCCCAACAACACCTACAAAAACAATAAATCCTTGAATTACAATAACCAGTAGCAAGGCAAGTGTTCATGTACTTAGTCTTTGAGGCTTAACTTTATTCCCATTAATTCCGAGTATTTATCTGTTCTTGGAGAGGTAAAAAGAAAAGAAAATTGTTTGGGACTGATTTCTTCCAGAAGAAGATACTTGTCTAAAATTGAGGGAGAGTTTTTTGGTACAAAGCTGAGCAGAGGTTCTCTGTTCAGAGCTGTAGTTGTAATGAGAACCAGAGGCAGAGCTATGCACACCTGGGGGTTTTGTCAGGTGTCACTTTGTCACACTGCTGGAGTGTGCTCTGTGCTGCCACAGGCTGACTTCCATAGGAAGCAGAAATGGAAGAATCCCAGGTGTGAGTTTCTCTTGGGGTTACAAAGTGTGGTGTGACATGAAAAAATGTTTTCCCTTCTTGTATCTGTGGTGGGGACATTGACCTTCAAATTGTCACAGTCCAGTAGAGCACTTGCCATTTTAGAAGATCCTTGTGTTTATCCTGAAGGACTGGCTCACACTGCTCCTGTTGGATCTCTGCACTTGTCAGCTGGGTGAGATAATGTCTGTGCTGGTGGCTCAGGGACATCACAGCCTGGCCTGTGCCAGCAGCACAGGGCACACAGGGCACCTCTGCTGGAGCTGGGCCTCAGGCACTGGGGATGCTCTGACTGAAGCTCTTTAACACCCTCAAGGAAAAAGGTGACTGGGAGCCAGCAGTTGGGGCACAGAAGAATAATTATGGTTTTTATTTGGGTTGAGGGAACTTATCTGACACTTAAAAAGAAAAAGCTGCATGGCTTGATGAGGTTTTTTTGAATTAAGCAGTGCAGAAGGGGAAACTGTGGTCAGCAGGCAATGTTTAAAATTATATGGGCAGCAGATGAGTGGGTCATAAAGCACACTCCCCATGCTTCCCTGCTGAAATTTTGGAGCCAATCCTACAGAGACTTGTTCTGGGGTGGGTAGGTGAGTTCAGACTCTGGCTTTGTACTTCTCCCAAACCAGCCCAGAGGTTCCCCTGTGGAAGTTCTTCCCAGCTGTAGGAGACTGCAGTGCTTTAGGAGCCAGTGTCCTGCTGCCAGTGCAGGGGGCTCTGGGTTCCCAGGGTGGAGCCTTGGGCATGGCCCTTTCTATTTGTGTTCACTTGCTTTGGTTTGTCCCCTCTGGAAGGGATTTGGTTGCTTTGAGGTGGATCTCACAGCACTACATCACACTCCACAATTCTGTGTTGATTTTCTTGATAAGCAGAATTCCCACTTCAGTGCATTACTGGATAATCCTTGCTTTGGTACCTGCAGAGCCGGGCTTGGCCAGACGATGTCACCTGAGTTTTGCAAAAGGATTGCTGTGCTGTGGCCAGTCTCTCCTCGCTCTTACTTTTCATTACACAAATTTCAGATGCTTTTGAAAATAGAGAAAAAAACCAACAACCACCTACACACATCTTAAAAATTCTGTGTGATTTATTAGTACTTCAAACTTATGAATGGGGTTATCTGAGCAAGAGTTTGGTTAACTTTAATTCTTTTCCAAGACCAAGTTTGAATGGCCCGAGTACCCTCAGGGGTTAAGCTTTGTCTCCTTGTCCTGGCACTGTGAGGTACCAGAACATGCAAGTGAAGCCAGGACACACCTGCCTGAGCTTCCTGGAGAGGCTGCAGTTGCACAAGAGGAAAAGATGCTTCCAGAGCTGGGGCAATGTTTGCTCAGCCACAACCCCGGTGTCTCCTCCAACTGCAGTGCCACGGCTGCCCCAGGGCCACGCTGTGGCTTAGGTTAAAACATTTTCATTTGGACAAATATCTAGTCTGGGAATTGCATTGGAATGCTCCTGGAGGAATGGGGATGCATTGTTAGTCTGGGTGTTCACAGAGAGGTCTTGCTCCAGCCTCTTTGTCAGCTGGCATTCTTGAGTAAAATGAGAGTTTCCCCACCCTTTAACCTTTCCTTTTATCTCCAGTTCTTTTTTTTTTCTGGACATAGCTGCCTGAACTGGGTGCAACTTACCAAAACTTGCATTTTCTGTGTATTCTTGCTGTCACATTTCCCACATGCCTCTCTCCCTCCTGTTCCTGTTACTCCATGGTATTACATTTTCTGATTATTGTTCCTAGTAACTGTATCAAGAAAAAGGGGCAACATTGTAATTTTAGAGCAATATGAAAAGGGAGGCATGACTTTCTTCCACAGAGGAGGGTGAAGGAATTCCAGAGCATGACCAAATGTGGTTTCAGCCAGGTGCACATGTGAAAAATCCACAATTCCATAGAAAAGCTTCTCCCATTTGCTGCTCGCACAGCAGTGCAGAATTAACACAGAAAGTAACCCCCATCTGAAGTGCTGGGGGACAGGGGAATAACTTTGTCCTCATTTTTATTTGATAAAGTAATGCATCATCCTCTCAGACCAACTTTACCTTTCGTGTAATCCCAAACTTCAGCCTGGGATTTGTTTGAGACTGTTTCTAACCACTTACCATGAAAAGAAAATAACCAGACAATAAGTGGAACTCAACTGAAGGATTAAGATGCTGGGCAGTGGTGGAGCAGGGCAAAGTTGTGGGTTATGACCTCAAACCCATTTGGAGTCCTTGCTAACCAGATCTTTTTCATGCTCTCATTCTATTAGAAGTGAAATCCAGTCACTTGGCCAGGTTTTCAGAGGAAATAATAGGTCATGATTAAAATTTTCCAGGGCTGGGGCTCATGATGCTTCATCCTATTTAAAAAAAAAAAAAAAAAGGAATAGTTATTTCTGACTGTTTGGAAGCATATGTAAAACAAAATCAGTGCACCCAGCCCTAATCTGATGTGCCATGCATTCAGGAACCTGCTCTTTGCCAAGGGTTTTCTCTGCTGGGAAATTCCCTGTGAATTCCCAAAGCAGGCACACTTGCAGAGTTCCGTTTATGAATAAGAGATAATTGCTGTATTATTGAAACTATGACAATAGTAGTAAATGCCTAACACTGCTTAAAAAGGGATTTATTTATTTTTATTATGACTTTTTGGCGAACCCTGTGTCTCTGAAATCTTTGGCTGCATTAGAGCAGATGGCACTGGTCAGTAAGTCTGAGTTTCTGTGGTGAAAACCCCAAAACCTGTGAATCCCACAGAAACAATGGGACATTGTTGCCCTTCTGTGACCATGTGATGTAAAGGAAAAGGGGCTTCAATTTCATTTTGTCTTCAATTTTGTTTTGACTTCAATTTTTGTGTGTTTTTTTAATCACATGGTGTGCTTGCTTATCTGGTTGTCTTCATTTCCTTTTCTGGAGTGAGAGTTAATTTTTAAATGGTTTTATTAATTTTTTTTTTTCCCCCAGTCAGGCTTTTGGATGCAGTCTAGTGTCATTCTCAGTGCATGCTAGTAATAAATATTTCTACTTGATTCACCTGCCAACTCATCTTTTATTCATCCTGCTGATGAAAACAATCTCCCACGAAACTTCTGTTGCTGAGAGAGTTCAAAAACTTTCCAGTTATGGATGTAATTGATCGCCTTTCCAGCGAAGTGTAAGAACCTTCTATTGCTTTTCTACACATTTTTGAAGAGGTCAGGAATTGTAAAGTTCTGATGTTAATTACAGCAAGAGAAACAATGTAACCCAGGAAATGTAGCAAGAGGTGAACCTGTTCTTATTTTATGTCCTTATTGCAAAATACCCACGTGGTACCCAGCAAACAGCAGCAGTAATCAAACAGCTTTCCTCCAGTTGTGTTTTGCAATTATGTTTTGTGAAAGCTGCAAATTGTGGCAGGAGCCTCTATATCTAGTTAAAATATAACAAAATTACTAAATAAATTTGAACAGGTTGTACTATTCACCAGACCACCTGATTGCTGCAGCTGAATATATATTATTTTTGTGTAAGTGTGGCTAAACACATCACTTGATCTACAGAGGAAAAACAAGACCTGGAGGCAAGCTGGGATCCTGGGCAGTCATGAGCACCAGAATCTTCCTGCTATAAACACATTTTTGTTATGAAAATATGGTTTTTATGCTCTGTGAAGAAAAAGGAGAGGTAAAAATATGCATCCATTTAAACTTTTATTTTTGCCAGAGGAGGTTTTCTTGACTTGATGACATTTTAGCTGCTCTAAGGACTTTGCCATGAGCTGAGAGGCATGACTGTATTTCTGATGTGTTCCTCAGAAGCACAGCAAAGGCTGGCTATGGTTCCCAGTGTGGTGTCAAATTAAAACCAAACATGCCAGTGATGTAGGCACTGCACAGAAGTCAGACCTCATGGTCAATAGGACAATTCTACTGGGAAAGTAGAAGGAAAGCAAATGTCCACCTCCAAAAAATCACCGGAATTTTGATTCCTTGGCCTGGAGTAGGAAATGCAGTGTTGTGCTCGCCCTTGAGGTCACAGAAATTTTCACTGCCATGACCCCCTGGGACTCTGTCCAGAGTCAATTGGCCTCTCCTTGGAAAACTTGGGAGGAGTAAGAGTGGGACCCCCAGGATGTGCACAGTGTACCTGCACGGGCAGTGTGGTGCTTCAGGTGTGAGATACCCACGACTGATGCTGAAGAGTCTCTGGTTTTATGGCTGTGCATGTGGCTGATCTCTATTTTGGCTATTGGCTGATGGAGTATATTTTTGTTTATTGCTGACCACTTTTTGAACTTTGGTCTCTCTCTTTTTTTTTTGTAGCAGAAATAGATTGGATCAATAACCTATTAATAACCTATTCAAGCCCAAAGTTCTATTCATCTGCACTTTCCAAACAAGAGATATTTCCATCGTTCATTATTACGTGCCACTTCCATCTCAACCCCGAACTCATAAATCATAAATGAGCTTGAAGTATTCATTTCCCTCTTTCAGCACTACCTTTATCTGGTATTTGCTGACATGGCTCATTATAAGTTATTTTTGAGCACAGTCCGACCTTGTTTTTCGAACAGATGAATTCATTGTTGGAAAAGACTCTATAAATAGAATTTAGGGGCCCCCAAAATGAGAAATTCTAGCTCATTAGGCTCACAGCTGGAACAATGTGATCAGATATACAGAAATTTTGAGCTGGTGAAATGAAAGCAAAGTCTTAGCTAATTGGTTCTGAACATTTAAACAACATAAGGGTGATAGAAACCATCTGGAAAAAAAAGATTCAAGGCAGCAAATACTGGAAGGAGAGAAGGAAGGCAAAATGAGGGCAGTTAATGTTAAGGAAAAGAAATGAAGTGTATACAGTGGGATAAACAAACAATTTCTGGTATCTTCTGCTATTCTGAGCTCTCTCCACGTGAGGCTTGCACGAAACTAAAGTCTTATTAACCACTGCCAGTCTTCCTCATATGTAAGAGGCAGATTTGTCTCCTGTATCAACTCTTAGTGCTGAAGTGGTGAGGTAAACTTATGGATGAGTGACTCTACTTCACAGTCCCAAGCAGGATTGCTATTGGAAAATGCATGAATCCTCTAAAATATCTACCCTCAAGGAAGAGTAAAGACTCACTGCACCAAGCCACAACTAATTCCTGCGGGAAGTGGGAGGCACACAGTGCCTCCCAGAACTGGAGCTGGGCATGCATGGAGACTTTGCTCTAATTTCTCCCTTATTGGCACATTTCAAACATGGCTGGATGCCAAACCAGTCAGTTTTATTATCATGAGATAATACCCTAAGCAATGTCTTGATTTCTTCTTTCCTCACTGAGGAACAAAGCTCGTTGTGCAGGGTGAGCACCCTGAGACCCATCAGGCAATGAGGGCGAGCTGGAGGACATTTTTCTAGGATATGACATTTGATCTTTAAGAATTACATTATCATAAATTCACAGAAGGGTTTGGGTTGGAAGGGATCTTAAATCCCACCCAGTGCCACCCCTGCCCTGCAGGGACACCTTCCACTGTCCCAGGCTGCTCCCAGCCCCAGTGTCCAACCTGGCCTTGGGCACTGCCAGGGATCCAGGGGCAGCCCCAGCTGCTCTGGGCACCCTGTGCCAGGGCCTGCCCACCCTGCCAGGGAACAATTCCTAATTCCCAATATCCCATCCAGCCCTGCCCTCTGGCACTGGGAGCCATTCCCTGGCTCCTGTCCCTCCAGCCCTTGGCAATTGTCTCTGTCCATCTTTCCTGCAGCTCCTTCAGGCCCTGCAGGGCCACCCTGAGCTCAGCCCAAAGCTTCTCCTGTCCAGGTGAACAATCCCAATTCTCTCACCTCTCTTCATGCAAAACATACAAGAAATACATATATTGTAAATGCCTGAGAAAGGAATAAAGGGCAGAAAGGACACCCAGTGGAGTGAGGAAGTTTGCTGAGATCAGACCATGCTAGAAACAGATAAAACCTGTGAGCCCTGGCAGTGCCCAGCTCTGAGCTCAGCCACAGGGCATGAGCAGGTCTTGGGAAAGTCCTGCTTCCTCCTCCTCACTGTGGAGGAGTGAAATGTCTTTGACATGAGGTGTTTTTCTTTTTCACACCCAGCATTGCAAAATTCATCTAGTTATGCCATGAATTCGATCTTTTGGGAGGGCTATTTAAAGAGATACTTTCAACTTTGAGAAATTATGTTGGCTACAAATCTTTTTTCTTTTAAATAAAGCATCTAATATTTGTGTCTGGAAGATAAAGAAGATTTTTCTGTGTTCACAGTACTGCATTAAGAAAAGAAGCAGTGATAATGGCAAGACAGATGGTTGATTTCCTCAACTGTTTCTCACCTGGCTTTTAGGTGATCAGGGTGGCTGCTGGATTTAGACAAAACTGCAAATGCTTTTTTAGACTCACTTATACCACCCCAGTGGGAAGGACACAGGCAGTACCTAAAATTACTTTTTTTTGTGGTGTTTCTTGTGCTTGTCATTTCTACTGTTAATGCACATAACTTGCATAACTTCAAGGTGATGTCTCTCTTTCCTCCTGTGTATTTTGACACTTATTTTAGAAATCATTCTTTCACTTCCCTAAAACTGGAAATTTCTGATGTACCTATGTAGATGAATTTTGTGGCAAAATTAGACTATCTAAACTGGAGTATTCTGAAGTCAGAAAAAGGAAACCTGAAGCTCAAAATCACTGTATCCTTTGAATTTTGCCTTATTACAATTGTGGTCCCTTCTCCAAAAACTAAAAATACCCCCAAACCCTCAACCTCCATGGAAACAAACACCATTCCCTCAAAACCAAGCAAGTGTGAATGGGCAGTCTCTCCAAGCAGATTTTTAGTATTTATGAAGCTCAGAAGACTTGGAGACTGTAGCAAAAATCCTGTGCACACAGTTCAAAACTAGCACCTCACATTCAGCTGACTTACTGTGTGTGTAGGATCTGAACTGAAAGCACAAACTGACTTTTAAAAATCTATTTCAATTTTAGATTAAATTAATGATCTTAATTACACTATGGGTAGTGTAAGCCAGGACTGATTAAGGAAAAGAAAGTAATAGAAAATCATGCAGTGACCTGAAAATAAATTTGTCGTGCTTGTTTCAAAATTACTGAAGTACTTCTTGCATGCTGGTCTTTTTCCTTTGGTCTCTGTGGATTTGCAAACTTTTTTCCCCTCTGGCAAAGGATGTCTTGATTTACATCATACACAATGCTTATAAAAAGAAGAGGTTAAAAATACTACACAGCCTAAATGCTTTAGGCATACACACACAAAATTGATAAGGACAAGTCTCAGCAAAAGGAGTGAGAAAAGAATGTAAAATACTCAGAAAGTACAAAACATTGGCAAGCAGAAGTAAATTTGGCTTATTCTATATGAAAGTCTCCATGGTGTATCTTGCCTTCTCGTGTTAGTGGTTTGAATGCAGTAGTACCCATCCATAAAACACAGGTGCTGTGCTTGGAGTGGCTGTCTCTGATCAAAGCTGCCAGCCACCATCAGCTCACTGAATTTCTCCAGGAATTTGCTGCTGGCCTCCTCGTTAGTCAGCAGCCAGCGTGGGCTGCTCCCCTCTGATCACACCGTGTTTAATTGATACTGGCAGGGGAGGGAATTGTTTCACAGGAAACTAGAAACTGGTTATGCATGCTGTGCTGAAGGAGGCCCTTTTGCTCTGTGGCAATGTCCCTGGAGGTGTTTAGGGAAGCCTGGATGTGGCACTCAGTGCCATGGTCTGGTGACAGGGAGGGGTTGGGTCACAGGCTGGACTTGATGCTCTCCAAGGTCTTTTCCAGCCTGGCTGATTCTGTGGCTCAGAGACTCTGGGGTTCTGTGATTCTGTGATGTCACCCAGCCCAGGTGACAACAGGGGACATTCCCACACTGAGGGTGTGGCCTTGGCAGTGGCAGTTCCAAGCTGCACATCAGGTTAATTTTGGGACACTGTTAAAACTCCAGTGGCTCTCAACCACCTCAGCCATGCAGCTGCTAGAGCAGACAAGCTCAGGAGCCAATTTTAAGAAGCTGTTACATTTTCCCATCTTAAATCTTTTAAAGATGATGATTCACAATCTTTATTCATTAATGGACAGCTGATTCATCGCTGGTTATAGGGGAAATAGATTTTTATATTGCAGCATAATTGTTCAGATTGCTTTATAAAGACCGTGCAATCACTTCTATGATTGATGTCTTTTTGGAAGGTTTACAACTTGTCTGTAAAGCCTATAACCTGCCAAGTCACAGCATTAGGGCAATCACTAAAGTGATATAAAGTGGTAAGTTTTAATTTATGAAAAGGTTTTTCTTTAAAAAAAAAAAAAAAGAAGTTTTAAAGCACCCACAGCTTTTTCAATGGCCTATAGAGCTCTAATTTTAATTTAAAAATGAGATGTACAATAATTTTCTGTTGGTTTAAATAAATGGGATTGTTCAGTCACATATTTCACAGTCTTACATGCTGATTTTCACAGGATAAAAACTGGAATGTTTGGAGGTAATCAACAAAATACTAGAGGAAAATAAACCATGCAATAAATTTTTCCCCCACTCAGGGAAGGGATGAAAAATCTTAATTTCATATGAAAAGGCAATTCAGAATTTCCATCAGCACTTTTTAAAGTTAAATGGCTTATTCAGGATCAGCTTATATAAAACCAGGTATTAATTTTAAAAGTTTCTCTAAGAGTTGAGCAGGCTGATTCAGGTGGAACCATGACATGACAGTGCCATTGGCCCTTAAGGCCACATTTATTTCATCTTCCCTTGGGAAGAAACTTGTGCCATGGCTGGGTTGGGAACATGCTGCTTCCTGCACAATACAGACAGGGATCATTCCCTAGGGAGAGCTTTACAAACCCTTTGGGAATGGCCACTGGCCACAGGCTGACTTCTGTTAGTGGCTGAGTGATGTTTGGGGATTTGGCTTCTTTGGGTGTTACAGCACATTTTCCTAATTTGCCTGGTAATTCCAAGGAGTTACCGTACTGCTGGGAGAGCTGGGCTGACCAATGGACCCTTGTTCCTGTTTTTTAGGGTCTCAAGATTAAAGAAACTGGCTCATTTGGGGATACTTTCATTCATCATTCATTCACCACCATCATAATCATAATATAAAAATGTAAAACATTATTATCATTATCATTATTATTCCTCCTATAATTTGGCCTCAAATACTTTTTTGGGCTTTCAGCAAGTCTTTGGCAAGCAGTAACTCTAGCTTGTCTCTCACTGTGGGTGTCTGTTGCAGAGGCTGAGACTGCTGAGCCAGGATGTTCACAGCTTTGGGTGTTCTGAGCTGAGGGAGTTTATGCCAATGATACTGTGAAATAATTATCTGAGGACAGATTTGTCCTGGTAACAAGGACAGAAAGCTTTCCCTGTTGTTAGGAGGTGACTGCTAGGAATCACTGCTCCTTCTGAGTTGCAACATGTGTAGGGAGTGGGTGAGAACACAAAGTTAAAACCTGGAATTCTATGGGAAAAAGGAAATCCATGAGAAGCTTTCAGACAGCCTTTCTTCAAAATCTGTTTGTGTCCAAAGGCCAGACAGTCCAGCTTAAAAAATGCAAACTATAAACTTGTAGAAAATGGAGCAATCTTGAAGCCAACTGATTCTTTGTGTGATTCTGATCTCCCTTTTCAAATACAGGATCTCCGTGTAACACTGAGTGTAACTGAAGTACAACAGCTCTCTCTATAACACTGAAAACTCCAAGTAGCTGAGTGAAATCCACTTGTGTCAGACAAGGATTGATGGTCTGCAGCTGATGGTTGGTGTGGAAGCTTTATCTCTGTCCCCTTTGATAGGTTCTCCTTAAAGTTTCCATCTCTGGCATTTAACCCTCACGTCGATTTTCATAAAGTATTTTTTACAGTTTTGATGACAACTCTATTTCTGTTTCATGTGTTGCTTTTTACTCCCCAGGGCTTGTAACTTCTATCCCATTATTATCATTCAAACTTTGTGAGGAAAGAGTTCACCCAGTGTGAAGGCATTTTTTGGTTGTAAAAAAACAAAATGGGGAGCCATGAGTTATACTCAGGAGATGTGACTGACTAAAGCTGTGTTTATGTCAGCAGAAAGCAGCTGAACCCCTGAAATCCAAAATTCTAAAGAAACTCTTCACACTATTCTCTTCCTTTTATTGGAGCCCTGATGGAAATTTCTATTTTCCAGCTTTGCAAAATTCCCATTACTTTAATAGTAAGTATGGAAATGTAATTTGTGTAATTCTAACT
Source organism: Hypocryptadius cinnamomeus (assembly GCA_013400635.1). NCBI lineage: Eukaryota > Metazoa > Chordata > Aves > Passeriformes > Zosteropidae > Hypocryptadius > Hypocryptadius cinnamomeus. Next base: position 51,422 of record VYZP01010441.1, read on the forward strand.
TTTACCACAATCCTCTATGCATTTCTTATTTCATATTAATACAGCTAATTGATATAAAATGTCTTACTTTTGTTGTTTTCTTCTGAACTAATAATTGATGTCAAAATTTAAGTATAAGGAGGGTGAGGAGAAAATATCATATCTGCATAAGAGATAGACTAAAGCGTATTTATGTAGATAAACAAATATATTTCATAAATACAACAGTAAGAGAGCTTAAAGCTATCTATATCTTTTTTTTTGTTGTATTTCTTTGAATTGGGAAAAAATGCTGTCTTTGATGACAATTTTTTCTGAGGCTCTGAGGACTGTGAATTGTTTAGAGGCAAAGTTAGGGGGGTAACTGTAGCAGTGAATGAAACCTGTCTGTTTTCTACCACACTTCAGACTGGTCAAAAAGAACTGTTTTTATATGTGAGAATAAGTGGGAGATACAGGATGTGAAGATCCCTAATTCAAATTTGTGCTTTTTCAGAAGCTTTGGCAGCATCCACAGCTTTGCTCTGATGCTCTGGTGTCAGATACAACTTTTCAACATCCTTATTTCTGTGTTCCTCTGTCTGGTGTTTCACCTCCTGGGAGGGAGCACAACAGGATTAATGAGATAATCTTATCTGCTACAAGACATTGGAAAAGGCACAGGATGGGATGTATTAATACTGCCTTTAGCCTAATGTACAAAGGAGTTTAAACATTAATTCTGTGATAGAGTTTGCCTTGTTACATTTAACTCAAAATGCAGATTCAAGCCAGCAGTTGTGCAGAAAGAGAAATTGAACAGGAGGAACATCCCTGGTTCACAGCTCAGAAGGGAAGTGTTCAGCTTTAGCACAGCTGGGTGCCTCTGAACTCTGTTAATCCACAGCTGTCAAATACCTGCAGCACCAACACCTGCAGCACCAATAGCTGCAGCGCCAACACCTGCAGCACCAACACCTGCAGCACCAACACCTGCAGCACCAATAGCTGCAGCACCAACACCTGCAGCACCAACACCTGCAGCACCAACACCTGCAGCACCAATAGCTGCAGTGCCAACACCTGCAGTGCCAACACCTGCAGCGCCAACACCTGCAGTGCCAACACCTGCAGCGCCAACACCTGCAGTGCCAACACCTGCAGTGCCAACACCTGCAGCACCAATAGCTGCAGTGCCAACACCTGCAGTGCCAACACCTGCAGCGCCAACACCTGCAGCGCCAATACCTGCAGTGCCAACACCTGCAGTGCCAATACCTGCAGTGCCAACACCTGCAGTGCCAATACCTGCAGTGCCAACACCTGCAGTGCCTTCTCTGCTGGGCACTCAGACTCAGTGCAGGGCTTTGCAGGGGACCAGGGAGGAAATCTCAGCCAAGGACACAAATTTCTGCATTCAACTTACTTTCTGCTATGTGGCATCCAAGGTTAGATCTGTTTCAGTGGAGAAGTGAGGTCTCTTGTCCCTGGCTGGTTTCTGGCATGTCTCTCTGAGCAGGATTGACACGATTCTGACACTGGTGCTAATGGCTGTGCATCCCTGTCACTTGGGATTTTCTGTACTGCAGCTGGGTCTGAGCATTCGTGTTCTGGAAGTGTGTGAGGCCTCTGCATGGGCAAGTACCAGTTAAAGTTCTGTCCACTGGAACAACAACTGAAAGATCCATTTGTCATACAGTTTTTCTTGCATATGTCCTCAAAGTTTCAGCTGAAATGCCTGAGATCTATAAAGCCCAGGCTGACTGAGCACAATGGGTGCTTGCATTTCAGTGGGAATTTCCTGCTATCCCTATTTGCACTGCCTTTACCTTTAGAAGAGAAGAGCCAAAAGCTCTGCTACCATGAATGTCTGAAATCCTACTAAAGTCTCTAAGCCACCCTACAGAAGGGCACCCAGCCCTCTTAAAGGCAAGGGAGACTTGAACAGAATCTGTGGCTACCATAGAGTATTTTTAAAAACAGCAATACTCTCTTAAAGACTGAAGCTTTTTGCTTGCCTTTTTTTAAATCTATGGATATTTTAAAATTATCTCCTCCTGAGTATAAAAGTGGTAGTGCTCCACTTCTCTGCTGAAAGTATTAACCAAACTTCTTTAAGTCATATCCACAGTTTGAAACAGTACTTGCCACACCAAACTTTAATTTGAAGGTAAATAATATTTGTCTGGGATATGTCCACACAGCATTCTGGTTCCAGAGTTTATGCACAGCAAGGTTTGCCATCTCTAAAGCAGCAAAACAGTGTTTGATATTGCAGCACCATATTGTTGGGTTTTTTTGAAGGCATATTTATGAATAACCACAACCACAACTTGCCTGCTAAAGAACCAGCATTCCAGTTACTTGTGCTCATGGAAATGGGGGATTCGTGAGTCTGATCCACCACACAGAGCAGTGTTGGAACTGGAGCAGGAAAACACACAAGCACTTTGCTCAGGTGGTGAAAAATGAGTTACAGCAGCAGCATTCAGCTGTGTCCCCTTGGCCAATGAAAGAACAGAGTCAAGCTGTGGCCAAAACACAGGGTAGAAAAAGAGCAGAAGTAGTAGCTGTTCAACTTTCATTAGCTTTCAATATTTGTCTAGAATGCTCAAATAACTGATCCAACTGAACTAGAATAATTCTGTTTTTGTGGTGTGGTTGCACATGAAAGCAAAGTAGGGAGCTCATTTCACTATAGTCTAAATGAAATACAATATCATTATTTATCTATTTTGGCTAACTTTTTGTGTCTGTTCTGCAATTTTAAAAAAGGCTGACAGCCTACATTTCAATCAATTCCTCTAAGGAGAAGGAGTGTATTCTTTTTTACTGTTCCACTTAGGCAAAAATGGCTCCTCATCTGGCACCTTACAATTTTTTTTTTTCCAGGTGTGTGGTGGAAATGAGAGAGCTGAACTAAGTACAAGAAGGAACCGTGTCAGCTGTGGGTAGAATGTCTAAAATTTGTGTCAATCAAAGGAACAAAGTCATCTTTCCAGCTTTTTGCTCCAGGACATAAACAGCAGTTGGGAATTTGCTGCTGCCTCCCAGCTCGGAGCAGCTGAGCTGGGTGCAAACATGGTGCTGAGTACTGCCTGCTTACACTAAAAATATCCCAGCCCTTCCAGAAAAGAGGCAGGAAATCTGCTGCTGAAATCTGGAGGTAAGGGGAGCAGAGGTGTTGTGTGCAGAGATGCTTGGTTTTGAGAAAAGACAAAATAGTTCAGGTTTTGCACCCTTTGCAATGAGTGAATAAGGCTTGGCCTGCAGGGCTTCTCTTGGTTTCCAGCAAGGGGACTGAGAACTTCTACCAAAAATGTGTTTCCAGTGCATTCATTTTTTTAGTACAGATTCTTCAGCTGCTCTAATGACGGACATTCTTCAGAATTTATAGTTCTAATTATGGAAATACTTTAAACTATGTAGTTTACTGTGATTCCAGTCTTTCACCTGTGAGTTTAGAAATCTGCTAACCCACACTGCACTATGTGCTGAAAAGTCCATTTTGGCTGGGTTCTGGGAAGGGGGATCCTCCCTCTGTGAGCTCAGGGAAGGCGAAGAGCCCTGGCTGTGGGTGCAGGTGGCCCAGGCACCCAAAACTGTTCAGTTCTCAGTCACCACTGAGAGCCCTCTCTGCCTTTGCCCAGTGCCAGTGACACCAGTGTCTGTCTGTCTGTCTGTCTGTCTGTCAGCCGCATGTGTGAGCTGGGCTGTGGAGCCTCTGAGTCAGTGTTGGATGTTTTTTGTCACTCCTCTGGGCTCTGTCAGCAGCCCTCCTTTCCCCAGCCCCTCACACTGGGGATGAGAAAAGCTCCCTAAAGATTCATGCTTGACAATTTGCACTGGACCCAAACCATGGTGCTCACAACTGGCACCAAGGACTTCTAAAAGTCTTCAAACAGACTGATAACACTTAGATACTAAAACAACGGTCCAATTTTTTTTATCTTTAATTGATAGTTGTTTTCATTTTCCCCTTTAAAAGCTAAATTACAAGCGTATTTCAGACATTAATTATGAGCTGTCTCTATCTTACATAATAGTATTCACCTTTTTTGGCATTATTTCATGCTGAAGAGAATTCAGAATTATTTCCCTCTACTTGCCAACCTGCTGTCAGGGTGTGTCCAAGAATGCTCATTGCTTATTTCTCTGAGTATTGTAAAATCATAAAACTTATGTATTTCAGTATATAAATAATACTTCCAGGTAAAAACAGACATCCAAGACAGTAGAAAAAGAAAATAATCCAAGTTTTGACCTATTGTTTTGTGATCAGTCTGGAGAAATTCTTGCTCCATTTGGATCTCAGAAGTGTAATGCAGTGGGAGACTTGGCTGGAATGGATCAGGCAGCTCCCCATGGCTGCAGCCATCACCCTCTGAAGTGTGCCAGTCACTGGTAAGAGGAGCAGTAGTGTGAACCACAGCTTGTTTATAAATAGGGAATTAGTGCCCATTAGAGGTGTGAATTGTGCCGTTGTGCTCTCTGTGTCCTCTTCAGACACCGCAGAGCCATCCCTGGATAATTCCGTGTGCAGGGGCCAGCAGTGCCCACCTGTGCTCCTGGGCTGTGCTGCTGCTCTCTGTGCACTGCTGGGATCAGGTGGGATCAGGTGGGAGCGCTGCGGTGATCACTGCTGGGATCAGGTGGGATCACTGCTGGGATCAGTGCTGGGATCAGGTGGGATCACTGCTGGGATCAGGTGGGATCAGTGCTGGGATCACTGCTGGGATCACTGCTGGGATCAGGTGGGATCAGTGCTGGGATCAGGTGGGATCAGGTGGGATCACTGCTGGGATCAGGTGGGATCAGTGCTTTGGGATCTTCACCCCAGCTCTGCTCACAGCTTCCTGAGGGAGGTTTGCACATTTTTATTTAAGGGGAAGGCACTGCCTTCAGCTCAGAGCAGCTTTGTGCACGTGGACTGGTTTCCTTTGGGAGGTGCTGGCCCTGAGGAGGGGGAGCAGAGCTAATCAGCAGCATTTGCTCACCCTGCCTGGCTGCTGCTGCTGTGGGGAGCCTGGAGTCACTCCTCGGCAGACACCCCACACCAGAAACGCTCAGCAAAAGAGTTTCTTGCACTTGAATTTTCTGTCAGATTTTATAAAGCTAATAAATTGAGAGAAAGATGGTTTATGACAATGCAGCTCCTCTCTGATTATGGCTGCATCTCTCTTGAGCTTTCATATTTAGCAGTATTTTAGTACATTTTTTGACAAATGGCAGGGTTAAAAATCACTGCTGAATTTCTAAGGGAAGGGAAGGGAACTTTCTCCCACTCAAATCAACTCATTGTGTTACTATATATTTTTCTGATGCCTGTGCTCTGGTTGACAGTGTAAGTTATGACTTAATTTTAGTTTGGCCTATTTTCTGTTGTTTTCTCAAATAAAGCCATTTTGACAGATACGGCACAACAAGATATATAATCCTCAGTGGGCTTTCCCTGGAGCCAGACCAGACTGTGGAGACCTGGAAAAGGTAAAGAAGAAATCTGCTAAAGCATAGGGACACCCATACACAGATATATGGATATACTTTGTAGGTCAGCTTTTAAAATACAAAGCGATTTTCCCCCCCTTACCTTAACCACAAGTGTAGTAACCTTTCAATCCTTTTGTTTTCATTTATTCTTTTCATTTTTGTGTTTCCATTCCATTGAAGGTCATAGTCTCTCTTCCAGCATTTAAAATGGTCAAATGCTAAAAGAGCGGGAGATTATGTACAGAGGAACAATTTCCTAGTTGGATTAACATCCATGAATAAATTCATTAGTGTGCCTTAGGGGAGAAAGGCTGAAGGACTGAGTTTTCCTTGATGACCAGGGGCTTTCACCATCAGGGAACAGCTGAGATGCATAGGTAGATAAAAATACTCAGCTGTAGCAATTGCTGCCCAGGCTTTGAATCTAATCTGGTCAGGTTTTTAATCCTTCCAAAGTAATTGGGAAATGAATTGCATTCTGTAGTCTTAAAGCATACCTTGGGTATCCTCTGTTAAAATAGGACAAGTTGGAATCACCCTACTCCCAGCCTTAAGCAGCCTTAATGCACTGGTATATAGGACCAGATTTATTTCCAGAAGAAATAAGGCTTTACTCATTGACTTCTTGTGAAATTAACTTTTAAAATTATTTCAAATATTGGCAAAGTGTTCATAACACTGGGTTTTTTGCATGTGCATTTATTGCCTAGATTTGCTATAAAGTCATATTGAGAGGTAACATGAGCAAGAAGCTTCAATCAGAAGTTTTAAAGTACTGCTGGGGACCTGTTCCAGCTTTTCTGATGCTGAGCCATGGATTTGGTTTTGCTGTATGTCTTTACCTCCCCACACTGTGTCTGCCCTGGATAATACAGGGGCTGCTCTCTCTTCTCTGAATGGTGCCAGGTGCAGGCAGCAGAGACTTTCTGAACTGGAGCCATTGGACAGCAGCAAAGCCCACACTGGACACAGAATTCCAGATGTGGCAGCTTACAAGGTCTCTTCTCTCTTTTAAAGTTGTCCCTTCAGAGTGTCTGCTTGTTCCTGTCCCCTGGTGTTATGTTTTCCTAGGTAAAAATTGATTTATTAATTTGAACTAGTATTTAATCAGCTGCAGATGACGTGGTTGTCATGGAAATTGCAATCTTCCTTTGAAAAATCTTACCAGTGATGTTAAGATTTGTATATACTGTGGTAAACTAGGTCTGATCTGGCCAGCATTCCTCAAGCTACAGAACATTTACCATCTACACACCTTTCCCTGAGATTTGGCTCCCACTACAATGGTAAATATCAGAAATACAGTTCTCTAGAATGTTGGTAGCAATGACTAAAGCAGGTGGTGCTGCCAAAATGTTCCTGTTCTGTTACCCTGCTGTACTGAACTGATGTGAGGTGACAGCAAGGGCTCTGCCCACACTGGAGATTCTAGAGCTGTTTGAGGCTGGTAGAGTTGTACCTCAGGTACACTCTGTTTTAAAAAATGTGTTTGGATAAGGACATCTGCACTACCAATAAATAGTGAATTTCTATCTGCCAGAAGGGTGAATTGGACATCAGTGAAGGGTGAATTGGACATTAGTGCCCCATTCTCTTATTAAAAAAAATATATATATAAAATATAAAAATATTACAAATATAATATAACATAATATAATATATTTTTTATATAATGTATAATGTATTATATATTAATGTATATTATATTATATTATATTATATTATATGTAATATATAAAAATATACATTTTTTATTTATTATATTATATACATATATATATATATATGGGGGTGTGTGTGGTTGTGTGTGTATATGTGTGTGTATATATCTATATCCTCTCCTGGTCATTAAATGAGGAAATGCATCAAAGTCATCCCATGATTACATTTCACTTCCAGTTAGTTCAATTCAAAATTATTCTTTTCTGTTAGGCTGAGTATCAAACCATCAGACATCTTAGGACTTTTTGAAGTGACAATTCCTTTAGACCCCAGCAACAATTTGGAAAACCTCATGTGATAGCACAGTCTCCATTTTCTAGGTTAGTTATCCCTCCGTGAGTACAAATGTCCAGTGGGATAAAAATATTCCCTATCTTCAAGAAGAGCCACAAGAACTCTGACAGCACCTGTGTGCAAAAGTAGTCCTGCAAGCTAAAGATCATGAATGTTTCCCCAAGCCTGCGTGCCCAAAATAGCCCAGGTTTGGTATCTGAAATCAGAGGGCTGCTATAAAAAGCTCTCTGGGTGCCTGTGGAGCATCCCTGCCATCCGTCAGGGCTATTTCTGGCCCGAGCGCTGACACTGCCGCTCACAGCCACGGCAGCTCCCGTGAGCAGAGCCAGGGCACGGCAGGGTCTGACACAGGGAGTGGCATTATATAACTGTGCCATCCCTGGGGGAGCCTTCCAAGGCCTGCATTTCCCAGAGCAGCTCCAGCCCCGGCTGGTGCCCCTTCCCAGGCCAGGAGGCTGCGCTGGTATCGCCCGCGGGGCTGGGCAGGTGTCACGGGATGTGTTCATTGCCCTCAGCACAGATGGGAGGCTCTCTCTTTCCACAGCCCTTTTCAACCCCCATACTTGAACTCTGCTGCAGTTGGGGTTTGGTTTTTTTGATAGTTGAAGTAGAAAGCTGTGTTTCCAAAAATTTTGTCCATTTTTCCCATCCTCAATACCGTTGTATTCGGGGCTGTGCAATCTCATCCTCAAGAACCCCTGTAAATGTCTTTCAGGCAGCAAACTGAGGCCCAGACAAGCCAATTACTTGTTCAAGGTCACAGAGGCAGATGGGAGAGTTCCCAAAGTGTGGCTGTTCTCTGCAGGACTGCCAGCCTCTGACACAAGGTGTCTGTCCTCTGCTGGAAGACTTTACTGCGACACACAGACTGGGAGGATTTATTTTGCTGGGCTTCTGGAGTGGGGTTTTACCCAAATGCCATCTTCTGGCCAGGATGTTCTGCAAATCCTGGGTGCCATTCCAGCATGGTGGGGATGAAGGTGTAAGAGTGGGAGCAGAGCTCTGCTGGACCTGCTCTGCCTGCCTGGGAAAGGACTCGGGCTGATCCCTGGGCTCTGACTGCACAGGGCTTGTACAAGGCAGTATCTGGGCCTTCTCCTATGAACTCAAACTAATCAACTATCCCTCTCCACATTCCAATTTCTGGCTGAGGCTGAGGAAGTTGAGGAGGGGCCTCATTGCATAACAAATGGGCAAACCCCAACTGATGATGCCACAGCAAATATTTTATATTGCATATGGGATGTGGATATTCTGCTTTCAGGATACAGAGTTAAAGGCAGTATTTTTGAAGATCCATAATACAGATTTTTATACACATTCTTGCATTCTCAGAGTGGTCTGAGCCCCCTCATCTCTTTATTGAGGCTCATATATATTCAGCTTTTGCTGGTGATGATAACTCTAATCCTGCTCTTCTTTTTTGTCCTCTTAATAAATTTTTCTAAAAAAGACTCTTCCCTAAAGCAAGGCTTTCCTCAGGAGCCAGCATATCACATCTTTTCCACTGGATGCATTGTGATGAGCTCTTTACTCCATTTTGTGAGGCCACAGGGAGCAGGGTTTGAGGAGCCCCTGTGCTTGCACAGATGGTCTGGGAGCTCTGGGGGACCATCAGTGTCACTTGTGCCCCACTTACACCTCTCTGCTCCTGGCAACGTGCCCAGCACACACAGACACTTCCCACTGGAGAATGTGGGGAAAATGACAAGAAACAAAGTCTGGGGGGGGATTCCCTCTTTCCCACAGGTTATAGGCAGACAGACACAGTGTTCTGACCAAGTCCTGTCTTTCTGCAGGGCTCTGTTTTCATTTGAGCCACACTTCTATCGATTCTGTGTCTCTGGTTTACATAAGATCCTCTTTGAACATGGAAAATTGCATCCAGTCCTTGCATGTATCACTCTGTGTTTGCCTCCAGCCTCACTGTTATCTTTAAAATGATGTAAAAAGCTCAGTTTTCTCCCTTATGAAGTGATTAAATAGGCTAAAAAAAAATCTTAATAGTGTAAATGCAGCATGCTTCTAGTACAAACATGAAGCAACTCTACCAAAATTAGTCAATTAAATGGATTCAAAATCAATTTAATAAGAGCAAAATTAGACTTTGAAAGCTGCTGACAACAAATTTCCTGTTATAGGTTGGTAATGCAAATCTCTTTTTGCACAAACACTGAGAAATTTAAATAAGTCTAAAACAAATGCCATTAATTTGCGCCTGAATTCTTGTAAAACGAAACCCCTGCCAAGTTTCCAGGGAACGTGTTTGATAAGGAGTAGGCATCCTTGTGACCTTACTAAATACTCTCCTAGTGTGGGAATAGACCTTGCACGCTGTGCCCAGTGAGAATAGCAACGCTGCTAACTTTGTCCCAGATAGCTAAAAATGGGCTCGCTCACACCTTGGGGAGTCACTGCAGAGCCCAAGGGCTGAGGGCCAGGCCAGCGTGGGAGACGGGAGGTTGGACTCAAAAATGAAGGGGTCAGGGAAGAAAGACTCAACCAACCACTCCTGGGTAATTAAAACTGCCTAATCTGGCTCCTTTCTGCCTCTGAAGTTACTCCTGAGGGTTTATGTACAGCCCAGCCCATTAATGGTGGATAACTGGGGACGTGACTGAGGAGCTCGCTTGGCTCTCTCCACAGTTTCCTGACAGAAAAATGGCATTTCCCAGCTTAAAACTTGAGTGACACTAAAGGGGCAGGTGACATTGCTAAACAAAAATACCACAGAAATACCTTCCACAGTATGCTGGGGTATAGAAACCACCCCCTTTCTTCTCTCCCCTCTTCCCAATTATTTTATATTTTTAATGGACTGAACTCCAGAACCTGACATGTACGCACAGAGATCTGAGTGCTGCATTAATTAACAGGTGGATAACCTGTTGATAAACTGGTAACTCCCCATTTCTAAATCAAGCACAGATGTTGGGTTTTTTAATCCTAGCTGTATAATCTCTGCTTTGTAGCACATTTAAGACATTTAATGAAATGTTACAGTTAAGCCCAGGTGTATTACCAAGTGATCCTGTTATTGAAGATGACTGTGCAGACTCTGTAGCTGTATTTATTGTTAGACTAAAAAGTTCACTTCATACTGAAGAGCACAATTTGTTCTTGGATAGATTAGTTAACCAGCAAACCAGTGAACAGAGTTTCACTGTTTCACTGTCTAAAATAGATAGGGACATCATGTCAGTAATCCACTTCTGAAATTAATGAATGCACTGGCATGAAAATGATCACTGTTGGTTATATTTTTGAACAGACTTGACCCAAACATGTGTCTGTATTTGATGTTTCAGTGAAAGCCTGTGATGGCTCAGTGATAATCAACTTTAATAGAATTATGAATCTATTTTGCTTTTGACAAAACAAATTTTTAAATGAGTCTTCTTGAGCCTGACTTTCAGCTATTCCTGCTTTAGGAGTGACAAGCCATTTAAAAATTAAGAATAAGCTCTGCCAACTGGCTGATTTCAAAGCATAAGAGTACTTCAAATTTACATGGTGCAAGAGTTGGGGGAAAAGAAAGAGATGCAGGTGTTTGCAGTGTGTTTCCATTGAAAACATGGAATATGTGTTTTACGGTGAAATCTGTATTTTACTTTTATAGCCATGTGGCTCTTCTACTAAGTTGCTTTTCTTGGGGATTATGAGGTTTTCAGATATCACTGAAATATTTTAAGTCCCATATTTATGATTTGGTATTTTCAGCATGGAAGTGTAAGAAATTTGTAACGTTTGCAATGCAAAAAAAGATTTCCCTGAATGTTCCTATCCCAGGGTGGAATGGATAGCAAGGTACTGTATTTTGTCAGAAATTTGAAAGCACATTGACGTTAAAATATTGAAATTCAGGTATTCTTGTCCAAATTATTCACATTCCCTCACACTTTCTAAAATATACTGTCTCAAACATCTGAAAGATCTCACTTTTCAATCAAATGAACCATTTATATTGGGCTTTCAGGCTTTTTTAAATGCAACTAACACTCTGGGATTTTTAAAAATATATAAATTATCAAAATTACCTGGCAAACAAAACAAAATGAACTTCTTTATTGTACAGAATCTATCCAAATTTACCTCAGCTTTTCTGTAGCTTTAACTGCAAGAAGCTCATTCTGCTAACAATGGGCTTTACTCCAGGCTGTGTAGATAGAATTCCCAACTGGAGTCTGCAGTGTTCTGGGAATCCTTGCATAATCTGGCAGTGGCTATAAACAGCTCAAGCCCTGGATGGCAGGGAAGGGTGACTCGTTAAAGTCACCGAGCGCTCGCCGCAGCCCAGCTCCCCGCGCTGCTGTGGGGCTGCAGGGCTCCTGCAGCTGCAAGTGACCCCTCAGCTGAGGGCAGCAGGGCAGGAAGGCCCTCAGAGGGTGATGAGGACACCTCTAATGAGCAACTGTACCTTCACCCCGTTTGTGGGTGCTGTCCACAGCCCCTGACTGGCGGGAGAGAGGTGAGGGCCAGGCAGGAGCCACACAGAGACCACCCCAGGCTCCGGTGCCCAAGGGAGGGCACAGCTCCCAGAAGGAGTGTTCCATTCCCTTCCAGGTTTCTCATCCCAGTCTTGCCAGACCTGGTGGCAGGAACAGAGGAGACAACAGTAATGCAAGAATCAGCAGCTGAGTCCAGATTTCTGTCTGGTTGATGGCTTGCTTACTTCCTTTGTATTTGTTAGGTGCCAATGTTTGAAAGGCATTTTGGAGGAAGAAGGTGGCTCTTTTTGACCTTCTCAAATCTGTGATCTCAAGGTGTTTTCTGTCTTAGGTCTGTTCTTGTGATCTTCCTGAATCTGTACAAATTACTTGCTTCTGCAGTTGCTATGGAAATCTCTGAAATACAGCTCCATCTTGTGTCATTTCACTCGCTTTGTCCGTGAAAGACAATTGCTTCTTCTCATTCCCTTCTGTGAGTCATCACATTCTCTACTGCCAGGCCATCAAATAATTGCAAAAGTCTACACTCTCAATAGCTGAAATGAAAAAATCAGCCTTTCTTACCTATTGTCTCCAAAACTCCAAAGTATCAAAAGACCTAATCCTAAAGGCTGCTGAAGTATAAATCAAATTGGAAGATGACACAGCAAGCGGAAACTCATTCCCATATCCCGGCTTTCTGAAGGTTTCACTGAAACAACTAGATTGTAGGAGTATGAAAAGATCAGGAGAAGGTCATTTGGGGTTTCTGTCATCCTCTCTGAATGAGGAGAAATTATATTTTGTAGCTAAACCATTACTAGGAGGCCGCCCCTCTTGGGGTTTACAGTGAGATCACCACAGGAGGGGAATCCTGGGCCTGGCATTCATGTCCCATCTCCAGTGCACCCCTTTCCTTCCCTGCCAGGAAAATTTTGTGTGGCTGCACCACTTGTCTTAACGATTTCTATTTCTATTTTAATGGGCCTCTTGATCTTGCTGGCTTTGGTTTTACTGAGGGCAGAGCTTTGTCCCTCTGCTCCTCACACTGGTGCACGTGGGCACGAGTCCAACTCGAGCAGGAACAGGAGACCTTTCCTGCAAAACTGCAGGACTCAATGGTGTGACAAGACACATGGAAAGTCCAAAAATAAGTTTGAAAGCAGCTTCCAGGCACACGGTTGCAGCTGGGAGAAATTTTGGTATTTTTCACAGCTCAGAGTTGTTTTGATAACATGCAAAGAGAATCAGCCACCAATTTCAAATGACTCCTGTAAAAGTCTTGCCTCTAGAAACAAGAGCTTGTACACAAAACACAAAAAGTTCTGGGCTTCTAGGAAAGAGTCATTAAAGGGATCTACAAGTTTGCCTCTTAAGTGGGTATGAGTTACAATTTAAAAAAATAAATCAAATAAATACTTCATTATTTTCAAGGCTTGGAAACCCCAAGAAACATTTGTAGAGCCATTATTAGTGCTGGTCCTTAAGTCTGAACTGTCAGCCCTCTTCTTTAGTTCCAGTCTGTTCCAAATCAGAAAAGGAACATTTTTGATGAATTCAGTGAAAATAGCAGACAACAGGCACCCACTTATCTGAGACTTGCTAGAGTGTCAGGCACTATTCAGGTTTTGTATCCAGATAAATATTTTCTAGGGACTATTAAGCTGTTTTTCACCAATACCTAGGAAAGGTAAAAATGTAAAAATAGAGCAGGAACTGGACCCAGAAAATCTTCACCAGGCCTTCCCATGATACACACTGGACTTTTTTCCTTCTGTCTTTTGTCAGTGCCTCTGGAAAACCTGCAGAAACATCTTCCACTCTGGAGGTCACTGTCCCTGGAATTTCTTAGACAAGATGGTAAAAATGCTCTCTTTGAGGACAGTGACTTCAATCACTGGATAGTCTCAGCCAAAGAAAGAAACAAGTCTAATGATTCTTTCCCAGATTTGCCTTCTGAGATATGGAAATCAGCTGAAGTCCTGGGAGAGCTCCACTGAACTCATGGAAGTTAAAATCACTGGCAGTTACTTTCTGTGTAGCTTAGCTTCTTACAAAAATGAGATTTATATTGTCGTACTCTCAGCAATAACATCATTCTCTTTCCCTGGAGATGCTTTATATCCATGGGACAATTTTAGCCAAAGCTGACAAAAAATCTGGAAGTCTGATTCATAATTAAGTTCCAATAAAAGTGAAGGTTGTGCAGAAGCAAAAATCTGTGCTGGGTGAGGGGAGGAGAGGGACACCCTGAGTGCCACACTCTGCTCAGCAGGGCCAACAGCCAAGCCCCAGGCAGGGACATCTGAGAACACAGGGAGAGAAATGAGTTAATGCAGTGGTGTAGGTGAGCATCTGTGGAGGTGAGGAAGACAGACTGATAGAAAGCAGCCCTCCCAACATTTCCAGTCCTCACAGAGGAACTTGTCTTCCAGCAGTGGAGTTTTTAGAAGACCTGAAGAGGTGCTGGAATTCTTCTCCAGAATTACACTTTGACTCTTAGCAACACACCAGTTTGGTCAAGCAGTAAAATGAAAATCTGCTTTTGAAAATTTGACACAGAAGTTTATCCTCAGTAATTTAGGTTTTCCTTCAGCAAGACACATGCATATATCCTGAAATATATACTAGCAGTAAACACTTGTTAAAGTACCTTGCTGAATTATATTCAAATACTGTAAAAATGTGCACATAATATTCTTCACTACAGAATAGTGAATCCCTTGAATTACTATAATCTTGACTCATGTAGCTTTACATAAATAAGTTTTTTAAGATCTGGGTACAAAACCTGAAGTCCTTTTAAACTCCCATCAAGCTGTATCCTTGGCAGAAGTCGATGTCTTGACGTGCAGTATTGGAAGTGTGATTCCCAAAATAGCCCATGGCTGCCAACAGGCTGGTATCTAACTGGAACAGAGTCTTTTCCATTTTATCAGGCATATGATTTTTCAAAGAAGCTCAGCTGGTTGATGTAACCACATGAAAGGTTCCCTACATGAGGCAGGAATGGGCACTAAAAAATCATTAGTGCTAAAAGAGACCAGGGTTAACCAGGGTTATTCAAACTAAGTCTCTTTTTTTGATATTATTATACCCAGCCTGGGGAATCTGCATCACATTTATAGTACATTGAGTCTTTTTGTGTTTTGCTGAGTGTCTTTAGCAATGGTGACATCAGAGATTGTCACAGTTCTTTATCAGTTCTGGCTGTGCTCAGACTGTAGCTCAGCCAGGTTCTATTTGTATCAGGGCCCAGCCAGAGCGGATTTCTTATTTCACTCAATGAGCCATGATGCTAAGAAACTCTTGTTCTCTTCAGAAGCAATGTTGGGCTAGTACTTAGAAAGGAAGGCCAGATCCTGGACAAGAAGCCCAGTTAATTCCTCCAGTTGCCTGTGTTCAGACCCGTGATCAAACCATAAACAAGAATTTCATTTGCTTTTTCAGAAAAAAAAAAAGAGTGTGACAGTTAACAGAAACCTCTAAGTAACACGAGAGGACAAACCCAAAATCCTGTGTATTTTAACAGTCTTGATTTGTATCTCATCACCTTTATTGAAGTTTTCTGTGTTATACTGTTACAGTTTTGGGGGATTGTATGGAAGGTGTTCAGTTACTGCCAGTGCTGTTTGTGATGTGCAGCAGTGCAGGGGGTGCAGCAAACTGGGAGTGGCTCAGTGCTCACTCCTGCTTGTGCTTTCCAGCCAAAGTGGGACTCACAGGGCTGGGGCACACGGGAAAGGGCGTTGGGATTGGGCTGATCAAGAGTTTATCATTTTGGGATTGGCTGGAACTTGCAAACAATAATATTTCTATCTTATCCAGAGAACGAAACTCGCCAGGAGCTTGGTTACTCTGAGTAGCTTTAAAACAGATTTAAATGTAATAAATAAATTCAATAAATAAATTCTTCTGAAATGAACAACATGCATTTCAGTGAGGTGAAGTGGGACTCTCTTTCTGAATTTTCCTGAATTCTTCCTTATTTCAGCAGCTTCCTGAAAAGTATTTCTGCTTCTAGGAGCCAATCTACTTGTGGAGTCCTTGGGAAGGGAATCTCAGTGGGCACCACTGTGAGCACAGGCACCAAGTGCAGCCCCAGGCACCTGCTCTCAACCCAGCTGGAATCATGGCCCAGGGATTTAGTGGGAAAATCCAGGTGAACAGGCTGTTTGTGAGACTATCAGCTAGGAGAGAGATAAACTCACCACAAACACACAAATAGGCCATCTTATTATCAATAGGTTTCTGGGTTTTCTGAAAGGATCTTTTTTAAAATGTAAAAATGTGAAGAGTTTGCTTTGCTAAATCAGTGCTTCTGGATGTCTAGAATAACTTTACAGGGTAAATGAGAAAATTATTAAGCTATTACATGTTTCAGTTCATTGACATGTCACTGTGTTTATTGAAGATTCCTAACTGATAGGAAGCAGCAAAAAATATAATTTTGGGTCAAATTCAAGATCCCTAACATAGAAAGATGTTTTTTGAATGTGCAGCAGTAACCTTTTCAACTTTGGTGTTTTGGGGTTTTTTCTGGTGTTATTTAATAGTAAAATTTTCAAAGAAAATGTGCAGCTGCAATACTGCTTTTACCTGTTCTACATGATGTAAGGAGAAATTTTCCCTTTTGACTCTATGGAAAATCTCTGGCACTTGAGGCTTTATCCATGTATGAGATTATTAGTTCAAAGAGTATCTGCTTCAAGTAAAGTCAGTCCCAAAATAAAAAAAGATATTTAATATTTTTCTTTTCACTTGAATGACAAAGGTTTACTGCTTTAACACATGTATGGGGCTTCCTTTTTGTGTCTGTTCAAGCTCCACAACATATTTATGTCCTATGTATCTTCACACATGGCTCTATTGATTTTATATCCACTTTTTTGCATTTATGCAGGTAATTTATGTTTTGTAAAAGCAATATACTGGATAATTCTTGTCCATATCCTAAAATTAGATAAATAAAGATCATTATTGAAAGATAATATGTTTTAAATAAAGCCATTAGAGAATGGGGGCAGTGTGGACAGAACCTCCTCCAGCAAACAGGCAGGGGAATGTTCAGAGGTATCTCAGAGACAAAAAATGTCCATACAAATGGGCTTACCATTACTCCAGAATGGAGATTTGTCAGCAGCTGGAGACCAAGGCATTCTAGAAAGACGAAAGGAGTTGCTCTAGGAAGCCTCAGCTTATCACCAGCTTCATCCCTCAGCCACATGGCAAGAAAACTCAGAGACCTTCAGTGCTGGGGACTAAAATATTCCAGGGTCAGCTGTTCTGAAAATTCACTATTATCCTTGGAAAGCTTTTCTAATGTCTAACCTGAACATTACTGGGGGTTTTGTTTTGCTGTGATTAAATTTGGGGTTTTTTTCTTTTCCTGTCCATCTGGGGAGTATTTATTTGTTTTCCCAGTTTTCAATGCTTTAAGCAAGACAATCCCATTTCGTTCCTTTTTGCACAGAATTTAAAAGGTCCTTCATTGTAGCTCTCCTCTGAATTTTCTTAAACTCAGCAACAGCTTTCCTGAAGAATGGTCCCTAAACCAGGGCCCAGAGGTGGCACCATTGCAAAGCAGAGTAGAAGATTCCTTGACTTTCACTTAAACCTCTCAGGCTGCCACATCCCATTTTTGTGACTGCATTAGCAGTGCTGGGTCCCTGACTCATGTCCAGTGTGAGTCACTGAGGCTCCCAAGTTCAGCATTAATGTTCCCCCATCATTTATTCCCCTCCTTCTGTTTTTGCAGTTGACTATTTCTGTTTGGACCAGTATAGCGCTTCTTCCTATTGACCTGCATCTCTTCTCAGACATTTATTTATTTATATTTTTATTTATCCTGGGCACTTGCAGGCTCAGCTTAATGGCATTTGCAAATTTAATAAGGACACTCTCAATTCCATCTTCCAAGTCAGCACTGAGAGCACAAACAGGACTTCTGGCACAGCATCAGGCACAAGTCCTTCTGTTTTCTCTGAATCACTGAACGTTGCAGTCTCAATGCCCTTTCCCTGCACAGGTCCTGCAGGAGCTCCATCCAGAGGATACCTCCTTGTGTGGATGTTCCAGGAGACAGCAGCCCAGGCTTTACTGGAACCCAGACATCTGCCTCCCACTGCTTTTTCTCCATTCCCAGGGCTGGTTGTCTTTGAGAGAAGGGAATTAGATTGTCTTGACAGAATTTGGTCTCAGTAAATCCCTGATGCCTGTGAGTCTATGGGTTTCCCACATGCTTTGATAAAATGTTGGAAAATATGTCACTATTTTCCCAGGAATTTTAATTAATGAGTATCATTTATAATTCCCTAGCTGCTAATTGCTTCACTCTTTCTTATAATAAGAACTGTGTTTCTTTTTCTTTTCCCCTTGGTACCCTTGTGCAGTATTTTTGAAAGAGAACTATTATGAGCTGCAGCACTGCTTCAGTTACTTCATTAAATAACCAGGATGACAAAATTCTCCCAGCCCATATGAAATCTCCCAAATCCCTATTTTTCCTTTTCTAGTTAAGATCCTACCCCTCCCTCACTGGTACTAATTTTGTTAGGCTCCTGCTATTTCAACCAATCTTTCTAAAAAGGGTGATGACAAAAGCTAATAAACACCCCAGTCTTTCCCAGAGCTTCCAAGTCAAGCACAGAGATTTTCCTTAGACTTTTTTTTGCAAGCAGTCTGTGGGTCACACTGGCTCCCACTCCAGGAGATTCTGTTCTGGAAAATGTTTTTACTGCTATTGTTCAGATTTCCTACAAAGTGTTTCCTTTTTGTCCTCCAGTGCCTGAAGCAGTAAGAGTTTGAAAATCTCTTTGGCCAGTCCCAGCAAAAAGCTTTGTCTTGAATAGAGGACATAATCAATTTATATATTTTCTAAAATGTGGCTTTCCTTTAGGCTACGTACACTTAATTGTGCCGTTTTCATGTTTCAGACAAACAAAATTCTCCAGAGAGAATAAGCAAGCAGAAATTAGGAGATTATCTCCAGAGGGATCATGGATTTAATCACAGGATTGCTCACAAGAACACAGATGCTCAAGTAAGAGTCACGTGGAGAATGGAAATGTATTCACCACCAGGCTAATGGCATCTTTAATTGCTTTCCTTACTTACAAACAGAATTGAATCAGTGGAGAGAATTACAATTTAGCTCTGTTTATACCATGAATAAATGTAGATCATATTTTATTTATTTTGGGCAAGATAAGCTCCTAGGAGCATAAGCATATCTCCTATATTGCCTTATACCCTGGGAGATGCATCTTAAATTCTCCAATATAATGCAAAATATAAAATGCAGGGTTTTTATATATATATATATATA
>VYZP01010443.1:16015-30203 GCA_013400635.1 Hypocryptadius cinnamomeus
AATTTTGGATTTTTTAAAAAAATCTTCCATCTGTACTATGAGGCTGATTAAGTAATGCATACTATGAAGGCTGATGTGAGGCATAACTGTGGCAGCTTACTGGATCAAATCTCTGTGACTTCTCCCACACCATCTAATAACTCATTAACAGAGAAGGTATAAATTTAATTTTTACTTTCCAGGGTCTAAAGTACAAGCTTGTACTGCTTTCCTGCTGCCAGCCATTCTAGAAAATAAAATGGTGATATTTTTTAAACATTTATAACAGTGAAAGACTATAATTTACAAGTTATGCATAGATAGTTTTTATTTTAGATTAGAACATAAGCATATGAAGAATGGTTGTTTTTAAACTAAATGCTCATGAAAAATTAAACTCATTTTGCATTTAGTTTGTTCATTTTGGGTAAGAAATTAAAAACCTAGGGGTTTTTGAGTTTGAAAAATGATGTTTAAAAGCTCATCAAAAACCTAAATTATTTGTTCTCCTCTCCAGATAGTATAACCTTCTCCTCCTGTAACCAAACATACTCACTATTGCCTGTTACTTCATTCCTTAGCTTGTGATGGAGCCATTCATTCTTCAGCTAATGCTTTCATCTTAGTTTGGACAAGTCTGCTGTGCTCATTTCAGTACTCACCTTTGTGTCTTAAGAAACACATAGACATCTTTAGGAGCCATAAGATTTTTCCATGCAGACATAATAAACAC
Source organism: Hypocryptadius cinnamomeus (assembly GCA_013400635.1). Lineage (NCBI taxonomy): Eukaryota > Metazoa > Chordata > Aves > Passeriformes > Zosteropidae > Hypocryptadius > Hypocryptadius cinnamomeus. The sequence goes on from VYZP01010443.1 coordinate 16,728, forward strand.
TTGATTTAATGGAATGGACTTCGTTGCAATATATTATACATCAAATTAATTGGTAATGCAACTTATCTTGAGACCTTTCAGAGTATAGCTGAGTAGAAAAAAAATATAAAAGCAAGGTAATTCTTCTCTTATGCATAAGTATGAAATATTTTTAAACTCTGCGCTGCTGATTCCACAAATACGTGGTGTCCAAACAAGATAACTGTTTGCATTGTTTTGGACTTCGCAGAAAGGATTTCAAGGGTTTGCGGAACCTCCTCCATTAAATGTTTTCCCTCACCCTCAATGTTAACATTTATGCCTACATCATGGACTGTGGCTTGGCAACTATGTCAGTCAGTTCCCTCAGGAATCAGGGATGAATATCATCAGGTCCCTTACAGACTTAGATACATTTCGGTTCCTCAGGCTTATGTACATTCCTGGTTGTGGAACTGGTCTTTACTTACAGTGGGAAGCACTTTGCTCCCCCAGGCTCCTTCCTGCTGTTCATCCTATTAAGAGGTGTGGGAAGAGGGGTTGCCACTGAAGACTGAGGAAAAAAGTTGTTGATTACCTCAGACTTCTCATTATCTGTTCCCAGTTTACCATCCTTGTTTATTGAGGGGTTAAGCCTTCTTTGACCTTCCTTTTCTGGCTAACAAACCTACAGGAGCCCTTCTTGTTATTCTTTGCATCCCTTGCCAGGTTCAGTTCCAGCTTCTCCTTGGCCTTCCTCACCCCTAAACAACCAAACTTCATCTCTATACTGTTTCCAGGTCACCTGTGCACATGAGCTCTGCCTGTTTATTTCTTTCCCTTCAGTTTGACTAGCAGTTCCCTACTCAGCCATGACATACAAAGCCTCATAATTATTGTGCATAGGCATCTGTGGGAAATGAGGTGGGTGAAGCATTGCACTTGCCACTCAGAGCATGGACTACCCTTTATTTGCCACTTTCTTTACAACTGCTGCCTTTTCCTTGCTGGGGGTGGATAGAGAATCCCCTTGATCTTGAATTATTTCTAGTGGCTGCTCCTGTCTCAGGTAGGTTAGAGCTTGGTTCCAGTAGTCTGTCTCCCCTTCTTATTCTCTAGTACTCTTTAACCTTTCTAACTCATCCTGTAACTCTGCTACTTGGTTGCTGACACACCTGCTCTCTCTGCTACAATCCAGTGAAAGAAATTGGCACTCCCTGCAGCCTGGTACTAGGATGGCCCTATGTGTTTTTGGGAGCGCTGGTTGCGGCAGTACATCCTTTTTGGCAAGCAGGGATGACCTGGCTTCCCACTGAGTGGATACTGTACCAGAGCTCCTCCCCAGAGGGCAGTGACACCAGTTGAGCTCTGGAGTGGGTAGGTTATCCATATTCTGCTTGTGCCAATTGCCTGCTCCTGGTCACTCACACTCCGTGGGGGGGTGAGTTATCTCCAGGTGAGGGTAGGCATTGTCCCTGCTGGCAGCACCCATGCTGCTGGGTCAGAGCTGCCTCTGAGGCACAGCTTCCCCACTGCTGGCTCAAGAGTAGGGGTTTGGGTCCATCCTTCTGTTCTGCTGTCGAGGTCTTGCTGGCTAGGAAAGCTCTCCCCCCTCCTTTGGTGGGATCCTCAGCTCCAGAGTACTTTCGTTTGTGCAGGTGGCCTCAGAATCTTCACTGAAGTAGATTTATGTTTATGTAATAAATACAGCAACCATGATACGTTCAATGTTTTGGGCATAGAAGGAAGGAATCACACAGAAATTCCAAAGCATGTAAGTCTTTATACAAAGAGCTCAAATGAATTACAACAGTTTGAATCTATAACAACACAGCAAGAAACATTAAACCATTTCTGTCTAGTAGTCTGTCTCTTGACTGCTGTCATCCAGCTATATGATTATCCAGATTTTGAATATAGTATGTAGGAGTGAAATAAGGATTATTTAAGGCAAACTACTCAGAATTTTTTGTGAGTTGGGTTTCAGCTCATATTGTATGATATTTGTGATTCAGTCATTGCAGATTTGAAAAAAAAGATGGTGCTCTTTATTTCCATCAAGAGTTTGTTAATTTCTTTGTAAAGAAGAGGCTTTTCTTTCAAGTTCTCAATGTGTGACAATGTTGCAATTGTTGAGCTTTGAAAAGAGAAAGTCAATGCCATACAGAATGAAGAGCTAAAAGGTCCCTGAGAAAAACTTAAGTGTCTCCTTTGCCTAACTAGGCTACAGAAATCTCTGGGAATTGCTAGTTGGATATATCTTCCCCAGGTGCAGTATGCAGCAAAATAATGCCTATAAAAGGGTCATTTAAATGCAATCCATTCCAGATAGCTTTCATTATTTTATTATTACTCTACTGTTGGATTTGAAGAAAATACTAACTGAAAAGTGGCAGTAATATTTCATCCACCTTCAGGTAATTCTGGATGTCTGTCTACTCACCGTTTTCTATTAAGTAAAAAAGCAAAAAACCTGTGAAAGTAATTTTGGTGGCGTTTCTTTGCTGTATAATTTAAGATAAATTCTCTGTATCAGTGATCACTAAGAGTACATAATTAAGATAAAGCAGTTACTATACTTTTATACATAAACCCCACACTTTTGTAAGCCCACACATACAGACAGTCCTCTTCTAATCAATGTCAGAAGCAGGGGAGGATGAAAAGTAAGACAGGTTTTTATGGTAGTGGAAATAAGATGAGTAATAGCAAGATTACTGTTGAGAGATGCAGATTGTGCTATGGGGAATCAGGCTGTGGCAGGCAGAGAAGCAGCTCTGAGATAAAACTCCTTTTCATATTATTTTTATGTTTACACAATCACAGTGCACCTGCGTCACATTTTTTTTATGTATAGCCTCCAAGCTGTAAATATGAAAATAGTGTAAAGTGAAAAGTAAGTCTGATGGATAAAATCACCTATAAAGAAGTATTCATCCAGCAGTATATACCTTTTCTTTGATAAGATAACGTAATTCATTAACTTAAAATGAACACTAGAAAATATATTATAATGGGTGTCAAAATTATGAGGACCACTTCTGCTGTTAACATTTACCAGAGCATAGTTGCACACAGTTCACCTACCAAGTGCCTCACATCTCTTTTTTCTGCTTTCATCACGAGTGTTTCTGATCTGCTTTTCACGATAGCCTTTTGGTGGAGTCACATGTGTAATAGACATTACGCACATTTCACAAGTAAATTACTTTGTCACTGGAGTCTGTGCTACTGTTTGTCCAATACCTGTATTCTTATCTGTATCCACAGCTGTGAACTACTTGCATTCTTTAAAGTCTCCGTGTTAATAAAGCAAAGCAGAGCACAGACGTAGGAATTGAGTGTTCTACTGGGAAGCAGTTGATGCTGTTCTGAATTTTACTTTTTTAAAATTGAAATAAGAATGATGACTAGAAGTTGGAACTCTGTTTTTAGAAGTGCTTTGGACTGCCATCTACAGATGTTGTGTTTCAAGAACCTTGAAATCCAGCTTTTGAATGTCAGACTTCACCATAACAGCAGGTTTATCTCTCTACACCTCAGTCTTTGCATTTGGTCACTTTTCATGGTGTCTTCTGGCCTCATTGGTCTTGTTTTGCTCCTGGTGGTCCATTTTGACTCCATTCTGCAAAGAAACACAGCATTTAAAAAGGGAAATGGGATATGTCCCTGTTGCTGCTCTGCTGCTGACATTTACCCAGTTCCCTATCACGAGTTCCTGAGTAAATGGATGTTCAGAGTTAATGGCCATACATATTGCTCCTGTGCAGTGGAACTGTTAAGTCTAGAAAGCTCTTGATTCCCAGTCAGAGAATGGCTGCTGGCAGTCAGGCTTCTGATACAAGATGGGTACTGTAATTTGCAGAGAGGGTTTTGATCATAAATAGCTCTCATGTATTAAAATAAAATTTATAACTTGAGAAAGGGTATCTTGAAAAATCCCATGAAGATTTTGCCTTTTTGGATATAGGAAATTAAGTTTTTAGAACTCAGTTAAATGATTGCCTTTGGCAAAGTAATTTCTGTCATATTTTTGTGGGTTTTAATTTGGTTTTTTATTTTAGGCTTAGCATAGTGCCCAGAAGTCCCCTTCTTGAAGCGTATCTTTCTATTATAGGTAGAATAATGAAGACTTCAAGGGCAGCTCTTGCATTCTGTTGTATCACTTTCACTACAAATGCTAAAACATTTGTGATACTGGTGTTGTCCTATTTTCTTCTTGTTGCCTATCATGATGAACTGTTTATACCAATTCTCAGTTGTTCATCAAGGCATTAATAACTGATTTTAAGTAATTTTGTTCTTTTTGCAGAAAAAAAAAATATAAATACATTATTGTTCATAAGACCTTGCAAGTAGTGTTCTTGGAAGTTATAATTATCACTGTTGCAGTAAGTAATTACAGTTCTAATTATCATCCAAAAGGTATATTTTGTTGTAAGAAGCTGATGTTATAGTACGAGAAATTTTTAGAGTTGAGCCTTACTTTGAAAGGTTTAAAGAATTGCAGCAGTAAATTACAGGACTAGTAGTCCCTGTAAACAACAAGGTTTACAAATTAAGAAAATATTTGAAACCTGTGCCTCAAAGAAAACCTAGTGTACCATCCATTTTCAGTAGTGTTATGGTATCACTGTCTTAAGTTTTATTTTGTATACAGTCCCTAAAAATTATTGTCCTTTATTTCTCAGTTTAGTAGACTGATGCTTCTTGCTGCTAATGTTAGTAGGAATTAAATATTAAACTCTTTAAGTGTTTATACTTTAAACTCTTAAAGTGTTTTATCCACCATCTTGGACAGGGCTTAAAAGATCAGGGAAGATACCTAGTGAAAGAACCTATCATTAACTTCTAATATTAATATAAGGAATTCTTTCTCAGTATATAAGTCTTGATGCATTTGACAGTTCTCATTGTTTTCATTCTGACAAATGTAACTTTTCAGACTAGGCTGAATTCTAATATAAAGATTTTAGATAGAAATGTGAAAAACATCTTGATGATCATAAAATCACTTTGAGGTAAACAAATGAATTCTTTTAAATCAAAAGACTCTGAAGTGCTAAATGTCGAGCTTCCACAATAATGATTTATTTTCATTACATGAAATCTGCATTTGATGGAATGGTGTGGTCATTCAGAAATTTGACAGCTAAGACTAGATGTATTTTCTTGTGAGAGTATAGGAATGCTATCAGAGAAGGAAAGAAGGCACCTGCAGAATTCTGATAAAGAAAGTGGTATATATTGATGATTTTAAGCCTGTGGAAAAAGCTTGTCTAATCTATCTCAACAGCCACTAAAGCAGCTGAACTCATTATTGAAAGCTTGACCTATGTGCTGTACAGCCTGTTCAGTTCTCTATCCTTCAGGAATTTTTTTTTAGAGGATTATGGATGTACTCTATATCACATGCTTCAGTCTCAGCATCACTGAGTTTTTGGTGCAGTGATTATGACCGAAAGACCTAAACCAATAAAACTCAAGTGCAGTTTATCTCCTCCTATAATTCTTCAGACACTATAAAAAAAAAAAAATTGCTGCCCTGACACTAATGACTCGCTCACCATTTGTATTTGCTCATCTACAGTTCTTGTTACAACTGCTAGTGCATATTATTTACGTTAATGAACATGAAAATAATAGTATCAGTATTATGATGTATGAAGCTGGGAAGTTTTCAGTTGAAAATATACTAGAGATAGAATTTGACCTGTCTGAAACAATCAGCCAGATATCATGTATTTCTCTTACTTATTTTCTTCGTTATAAGCCTGTGGGAATGTAGTCAACCACAGGTGGGATCATGACATCCAGATCTTATCTGGGAATCATATGAATTAAATTATGACCTTTTGAATGACTATTTCGATTTTATATTTCAGATTGCAATGTAAGGAATGTGATGTAGAGCATCAAAACAGACCTGAACAAAATTGGTTTTGAAAGGTTAAAATGGTTCATTTTGAGACTCCTGACCTCCAAGTGTTTTGTGTTATAATTTTTTTTCTTCCATTTCAAGCAATCTGCAATTTCTTTTGTGCTATTTGGGCACTGAACGGAGGACAAAATGATCACCGTGTCTGCATGCATAGTCATGTATTTTCACACATTAGTTGGAATATTCCTAAGGATGATGGCAGGAGCAGGAATAACAGTTTCTAGGTCAATGACAGATAAATTTCAATTGGAAATAGCATTTCCATATGTTCTCTCTTCTGTACTGTCAACGTGTGTAGGGCATATCCTTTTTTTTTTTTTTTCCCCCCCTCCCTTTTATCTCCACTTTGATTTCTAGAGCATCCACTACATTTGGACTCCACTCTGGAACATGATCTGCTCACTACTCCTACCACTGCGTTACCCGAGTTAATAATGCTCGTGAGCCAGTGGGGAATTGCTGAAGGTGTCCCTTCACTTTCTGTCACACAATTAGCTGCTAGGTCCTGGTGTGGCTCAGAACCTGACAGATGTCAGTCCAGAGACCTGAGCCTGTCCGGTGAACTGCATTCTGCTGCATGATTTTGCCATGTTGGCAATAATAGTTCTCTGTGTCCTGTTGACACTATATGCAATATGGATGTGTATGGAAGCTGGTATAAATATTGAAAGCTGGTGCAATTAATATATATTATATTAGAAAAGTAGATTTATGATTGCCTGCTGTTCTAGAAATACACTTTCTTTGCATCGGCAATATTCGCACTTTATTATCTTTCCACTCCAAGACTTTTTGCAAGGTCTTGTAATGACAGGAAGGTGTACTGACTTTACAGTGACAGAGGGTATGTTTAGGTAAGGTTTTAGGAAGAAGATCCTTCTTGTGAGGGTGGTGAGGCACTGGAACAGATTGCCCAGAGAAGTTGTGGTTGCCTTATCCCTGGAAGTGTTGGAGGCCAGACTGTGTGGGACTTGGAAAAACTTGGTCTAGTGGAAGGTGTCCCTGCCCGTGGCAGGGGAGTTAGAATGAGATGGTGTTTAAATCCTTTCCAGCCCTAAACATGCTGTGATCTTTGAAAGGTCATGTACTTGTCACAACGTGTAAGACTTTTAGTAACAGGAAAAAGCTGCCCTGCTTCAGTTTTGAAATGCAGTGGTTCATCATCTATTCTTGCAGAACTGTAACGTGTATTTTTTATAGTTCCATAAGCACTGAGCATGTGTAGATTTTGTTAGTTTACAGCTAAATATGCACCCCTTTAACAGAATCTACCAAGATGCAATATGATCCTCTATAAGTAATTCACCATAAACAAAGGTAACTTGAAAATTATTATATATACACTCTATCTATCTATATATCTTACATAGGTATATTATACATGTGTATAATATATCCATGCAACAATCTGAAATTATTTGCTACATTAGGGTACTGTAGGTTTGTTACATAATTAATATACCTTTTTAAAGTAAAAATATGTTTTAGAAAAAACCACAGTGGTCATGTCAAATAAAGCCTTTTACTGTCATGTTTCACTGCACACTTTCAGAATTCTACTCTGTCTCACCAGGTCCTCTGGAAGTGAGAGCACAAGTTTAGCTGTCCTGATACCTGCACAGGAACCCTGTGCTGCTGTAAGACCCTCAGAGGTGTTCAAGACAATTTGGAGGGAAAGCAGGTGGAGGGGTTGAGATCTGATAATTACGATTGTCACAGCCCAAAGTGGTATTAGCAGCTAAGCTATTTACTTAGCTATGGAGCTAAGTAAGCAAGAGCTATGGCTTCTGTTTAAAAGCTCCAAATCCACTCTATTGCTTACTTTCTTGGCATATCTGAAAAGGAACTGTAAATAAATTCTTGTTACTCTAATTTAATTCAAACAGAAAGAGAGGATTCTGTAATGTGATGTGATGTAGTGTTGTCCAATTTTAATTTAAAGAAACATACTCTCATAGGTGAAACTTAACCTGACTTGAGGAAGGACAACAGTGATAAAAATCAAAATTTAACCAGACCTCCAGAGGCTATGTGAGGGAAGGAGGGAAGCAGCAATAATATATGGCAATTTGAAATTCGTCAGTCATAACAAGTCCATACATGTTAAGGCCTGGCCTGCAACCATGTGATCACAGAGCTCTTGGTCTGAACTATTCGAAATCCTCAGCCTAAGGAGAGAAGTATTAGCTCCCTCTGCTTAGAGTTTCTGGCTACCCTTGTAGTCTCACAACTCTGGTCCAACATATTTCCTTTAAACAATCTGACTGTCATGTTTGAGCTCTGAAATACATGGCTGGGGTCTCCCAGTACCTCTGCCCCACTGTCACTCATCCACACATTCCCTCAGCATTTGATAGCATTCAGGCATCAAGCTTAACCCATTCATGGATACAACAGATAGCAAACAATGTCAGCACAGCAGAGAAACTTTATAGCAAGAGCCAATTTTAAAAGCACTTGGAGAAAGATACTTGCAGTTCAACCTGAGTATTTGGATTGGGCAGAGACAGCTCTTTGCCCATTATTTTTCAATATATGACATCAATACATGACACATGGTGTCAGTGGAAGACATCCTCTTATTTTAAAAGGAATCTGTTTCCATGAGTTCAGCTGGAAATTCAACTCTTCTTTCCTTAGTCCCACTCATCCCATCTGTGCAAAGAAAGTGTACTGCTCTAGGGAACAGATGGAGTCAGTGGCTCTACTTTGTTGTGTTGTGGGCTCCACATTCTGGATTAGTCACGTTCCTTGAGTAGGGTCCTTTTCTGCAGTGTAAGATAGCAAGGACTGTTATGTGAGTTTATTAGATACTCAGCATATAAGAAAAAAAATGGAGTTCTGAGTGCTATTAATCAGGTTTCATTCTGGCATATGAGAATTTCTCTTTCTGGATGCATTTGAAATTTCATAATATCTGCCTAAGTGCTATACCTATGTTTGTGGTGATCATTTTCCTTAGTTTTGCTTTTTAATTATGTATCTGCTCTGGAAAAACAAAGTCGACAACTGTTCTAATAATAAAAAAATCCATCCCTTGCAATTTGACTTTAAAAATATTTGCAGTCTCAGAAAACACAGTATTCACCAAGCAGTAATTAGTTTCAAGAGAGATTTGTGATCAAAAGAGTCCTTTTCAGCTTGTTGAACAAGGATAGAGTCAAAAGTCATAGGAACAAATGAATAAGGAAAGTGTGTGGATGGTATCACAGATGTAACATTAGTCCCTTGGGTGCAGTTGAAGTTCTTGTGTGAGTTTTGCTATGAAAGTTGATTGAAATTTGCTATTTAGAGGAGCCACAAAGGAAACATGAAAAAACTTTCAAGAGTATGTGAGTCATCAGTACCTGTGTTCCAGTACTACTGTTGTCAAGAGAAGACTTAAGCTTTCTTACTGCAACTATGAATTTGTTTTAAGATAAATTTCTACATCATCTGAGTTTGGCTGAAGTATTATATTAAATTTAAAACATTAACAAAAATATATTTTCTTTTGTAAAAAAATGCTTTTTTTTCAGTGGAATAAGCTTGCACTTTTTTTAGAGCAGATGGCTTTATTTTTGTGTAAAATAAGGAACATGGGCTTTGCAAAAAAAGATCAGGGGCTCAGGGCATATGAAAGTTTTAGATCATCACGAGAAGTGAGAACACATAGCAAGGTCTTCTGTCTGTCCTCTGTCCTCACTTCCTTAGACCAGATGCCCTCAAAGGCATGTCTTTTCTTGCATGTACAGATCCTCTTTGATAATGGTGGGTTAACCAAGAAAAAAACTTCGTTTAATAAATTTTTATGGATTCTTATGACACACACCACTCAGTGTCACTTCAGAAATGCTCATTAGCAGAACCTTCTTTTAAGGGTCAAGGCCTTATGTTGAGGTGACATTCACCACTGTTGACACTTGTGTAAGCCATCCAAGAAGGTGATAGGCATTCCAATAACCTGTCAACACCTTACCTGTGGCAGCTACTCACGGGTTATATATTCTTTAAACACAGGTCACATTTTTCCAAAGGCAACTGTAACATCAAATTAAGGTGACAACTTTGATACAGATGTGTACAGACAGGTGTCTCTTATACTAAGCTGTGAGAATTAAGCAGAAAACAATAAGATGGTATTTAGAATCTGGTAGAGACCAAGAAGATTTTATTCTGTCTGCATGCATTTTTAACTGTCTAGTAGCTGTAGTACTTCAGTATTTGTGATTGAATTGTTGTTGTATTTGTAGTGCTGGCATTGGGTATGGCAAGTAAGAGGAAGGTATAGGAAACACCTTTGGCACTTTAATGAAATTCTCTCTTCTTTCAGTAAATAAGCATCCTGTGCTTATAAGCATCCTATCCTCAGCAGTGTCTGTAGTTATGTATAAGTGATAGACAATGTGGGCTTTATTCCTACGTCTGCAAAGACTGTTTTATAAATTTAATTATTTTTACCATTTTAGATAATATTGCTGTGTCTCTTATGTGTATTTACTGTACCAGAATTAAAATACTCCAACTGTTGAGTCAAACCTTGTGAACTAACTGCAGTAATGAAAATTTGTTTGTGTGCTGCTCAGTGCTGTGCTATACACTACAATAATACCTCTAGTCTCTTCAGCAGCCATTTTTAGGGTTTGATTTTGCCACTCAAAATGAAATTTAGGAGAGTTACAGGTCATGTATTTATAATTATTTTTATTAAGTCATTCTACTATCTTTTGCAGATATGAAAGAGTTTATATTTTCCTACTTTTTTAGGTTTTTTCTAATGTGAAAATTTGGAACAGAGAATCTGGATGATGCAATTTGACAGCTGATGTTTGACTGGTTTGCCTTAATACTTTGTCCAAGCACTGCTTTTATTGCAGGTAATACCTCAAATTATTGACACTTCCATGAATTGTGACCAGCTGTTACAGAGTGGCCAGCATCCTAACTGTGCAGCTCCTGGTTTCCAAAACAAGGCATCTGGATGGAAAACACTGGATGTGAATTGATAATTAAGATATAATTGCTGCAGAAATGTATGTGGGCTAGCTGGTAAGGGATAAAAGCATAGTTCTAATTGCTCTCTGTTATAAAATCTGTGTTCCTTCACCGAAAAGTACTCCCAAGCACCTCTAAAAGTGTTGCTGCATGTATACTGTAGTATATGGGTATGGCCTGTCACCTTTCATTATCTGCGATCCACTCTGTCAGACTATTACCCTTTTAAAAGCAACAAATTACATCATTTATCAGTGCTTTCATGTAGTGCCTCATTTATTAATATCTCTGTTATCTGGACCTTTCTGATAGATGACAGGGTTTTTTTCAGTACTGATTTTCAGACTTATATGTGGTACAAATGATTTTTCTTCATTATTTTCTCTTCCCTTATTGTTGGGGGGGGGTGGTTTAGCTTTTTCCCCCCTTTTTATGACTGAGATGTGTTGTGCAAGCTTGTTCTATGATATCTGGTCTTTCTTTTGCTTTTTAGTACATAGTACTGCTTGAGTGTAGCCTTGTATTTTCCTCAAAGAAAGACTGCTGTTTATGGCATTTCTTTTCAGGTACATTAATTTAACCGAGTGCATTATGGCCTGAGCAGTGTGGTGTTTCTCTTGTCATTGACTCATTTTGGGTCTGGAAGTCAGCTGCCTGTGTGGTTCCACCAGAGGTGCTTTGAGGAAGCCTCTGGGTGAGGCTCACAAGCCCCAAAAATCTGACCTCCATCTGCTGTTCTCCTGCTTTAGCTCAGGCCAGGCTTAGCACATTGCTGAGGTAGCTCTGAACAAGCCACTGAGCAGATGGCCTGCTCTGGGCCCTGCTGGGGGCTGGGTTTATCCCGCAGAGCCCCATGTGGATGGATGGCTCCGGGCCTCAAGAACAGCTTTCTGGAGAGAACTTGTGACCTTCCTTAGTTCCCAGTCACCAGGGTGGTCCTGTGGTGGTGGTGGTTGGGTGGCCACAGCTGTTAAGTTTCTGGCTGACTTTACTTCACATTATGTAACAATTCATTAATTCAGTCATTATTGTGCTGTGTATTAATTACCGTTATATAACAACCCACTTTGTGATTTTTATTTCTGTGGATAGTGTACCTCCAGCTTTCTGCTGAGTTAGTGTTTCTAAAGGTACTCTCAGGCCTTTTGGATTTGGCAAAGCGGGTGATATTGATGTAGAAATGGTCAGGAGCAGCAAGTGCCCAGCTGTAGGGCCAGGCTGCTCTTTGGGGTCCTGGCGGCATGGCCAGGCCACCAGCACACAGATGTGAGGGTCAGGATCAGAGGAGAGCCAGAGTGAGATGCAGCCTGGATGGCCAGGCAGGAACACAGAGCAGGCTGCCTGTGGGTTGGGGACTGGCCCCAGACCCATGGATGTGCCTGGTTTGGCTGGGTCGCTTGGGTAGGGTCTGGGTCTCCCTAACAAGACCCTGTGGGGGAAGATGTGGTAGTCTGACAAAATTATTCAGTATTAAAAGTACCTTACATAGTGTAGTTTACTGATATATCAATTCATTCTAACAACTGTGAAGCATTTAAAGATGACTGTAATGTGATTATTTGCCACCATAGTAACTAGGATACAGTGTTAGTGAAACATATTTCAATATAGCATTCATAACAATCACATTATGGTTGTCTGATTTCTGTTTTGAGAACCACAGTTTTGCAGGTAATATAAATTCATGGAAAAAGATAAAAGCTATGTGTAAAAAAAAATTCAGATTAAATTCTTCCAAAAGATTTTTTCTTCAGTCAGTTTTCCCTTTCTACACGTGCATTAGCTATGGGAACCTGGTGATCAATCAAAGGCTGATCCATCCTATCCTTTAAAGGGATGTACAAAAACATAATTGGGTGAAAAAAAAAGTTACAGCCAGTTGCTGGAAAAATTGAATGAGTCTTGAATGAATTGCTTTATTTGCATTTCTTATTGAAGGAATTCCTTAAGTTGCACTTGCTGAAGAGACTGATATTAGATAGAGATTATTTTTCATCTCAGAAGAGACTGTTAGCAGTAACTGCAGGGCGTTTTGCCCCCTGTGGTATGAGAAGGACAAGGTTATAACTTAGCTCTTAATTCCTCTTCAGGTCAGCTTAAGGAGAATTATTCTCACTCTTAATGAGAAAGGTGTGTTGAACTGGAATTGGGTGGCAGAAACATTAAAAGAAACTGTTCTTAAATTATTTGTGTGTGGTACTAAACACAGACCATCTGACAGATGAATACCTGAGCATACATGAATGACGAGTACTGCCTTAATCAGTAATGAATGGTAGTGAATACAGAGCAGCTTATGCAAATGAAACTATGGGCACAGGACTGGTGCATGTTTCCATTCCAGAAAGGAATGGATGGAGGACTTCTCCAAGTCAGGATGTGTCATGGGGAAGCAGTTGCACTGCCCAAGTGATGCATTTTCTGTTGGGTTTGCATGTGCAGTACGGGCTTGATACAGACAATTGGTCAAATACAGACCTGACAAAGCGTTGTAGCACGTGTGTATTCTCTAGGAAGAGCAGAGTGGCATGAGGCCTTTTGTGACAATGTAGTTTGGTGTTGCCACCTTTGTCATCAAGGCCATGTCTGTATGAGTGAGATAA
>VYZP01010443.1:30368-46902 GCA_013400635.1 Hypocryptadius cinnamomeus
GGGTAGGAATCCATGGGTCTGGTTGACTGTATGAACCCAAGAGGCATGTTTAATGATTTGTATGAAAAAAATTGTGTCTTTAAAGATTTCCAGACCAATTACAAGAAAAATCAGCAAGCTAAGGAATTATTTCTGATTGAAGGATAGTGTATGATATCTTGTTTGGAGTCAAATGGAAAGCTTGAGGTTTTTTCCCCACCACATTTTCAGGGACATGCAACCTCTTCTATTGATCCATTGAGCTGAGTATTTGTTCAAGCATTAGCATCCCAATCCCTGTTGTCTCTTTCTCTTTAGAACTTACAAAGAACTAGGAAAAGACTACTGCCTTGGCTATGTCTCATTGTTGTCCCTAATGTAAAACATTAAACATTAAAGGTAAAACATTCTCTTCTTAATTTTAATCCCCAAATGGTTTGGAGATTACCCCAGCTCTTTTATTAGATCTTCAGATAGCAGTTCTCATTAGTCCATGGATCTCAGTCTAAACCCTGGTCTTCCTTTACTGTTGCCTCAGAGAAGCAGAAGTTCTATGAAATAATGTAACTACTCCTAAATTAAAAAGGAAATCCTTTCTTGTGATGACAGATTCTTGAATTTAGCACTAGTTAGGTTCATAGTGCATTGAAAACATAGTTTTCCATGCTGAATAACATTGTCTCATGCTTATATTCCTTTCCTCATTTGCTTTAATTGTAAACACATCTGGGCAAAAATTAGGTTTTGCTGCTGAGCACTGTAGACTTACGATTCTTAACTAGGGATGTTAGACACTGTCCTAGTGAAGTATCTACAATAAAACTTTAATTGCAACTGTTGTTCATAATACTTCTGACAGTTTGATCGTGGTAAAAGCTTAATAAGATATGCTTGCACTGTAAAATTATGTTTGAAAAGAAATCTTCTGTTCAGTAGATTTGCAGTTAGTATGAATGCAGGGGTGATGGTGTTTAATTTAGTAACAGAACTAAATCCTTTTGTTTTCCTTCTGTTAACATGGTTCATGCTGAGCACAGTTAAGAGCACAATTTCAATTTATTCTTTCTCTTTCACCCTGACTGGGTTTTATAATTCACCTGCAATAAGAGTTTTAACAGGCTTCACCAGTCTAAACGCAGGGAGGCACATGACTGTGCACAGGTGTTTCTGGGGGCTCAGATTTTGCTGCTCAGGAAATTACTTGGAGGGAAGTTCTGTCAGAGCTGTGTTTCATCTAGAGTTCATGATGACCTGATGAAGTTTATGTAAGTGATGGGCTTCTCCAAATGGCTTTATCTAAGATCTAAAGGTACAGATACTGATACCTGTATTTTGAAGGTGCATATATTGGTTACTGCAAATACAGTGGTAGATGCTGTAACATAATAAAAATACCTTGTTATATATCCATCTCTAAATTCTGAGATATTTTACAAATACTGTTGAGCTGTTCATATTTTATTGTATGGTATGTGTGCCAAGACATTGTATATCAGAGTGATAATAGAAAAGATGTCTATCAGACTGAAAACAGAACATTTAGAAGTGAAAATTTTCAGTTAAATTGATACTATTGATAGCCTTCAGAATGTGCTGTGCTAGGCATCATATGCTTGTAACTGATTTCTCAGAATTACATAAGTGAATACAGCTTGGAAACAGTTCTAATTGCTGTTTAAAGTTAAGGAGATCTGTGACTTTCAGGTTTTTTCTTTTTTTCTTTTTTTTTTCTTTTTTTTTTTTTTTTTTTTTTTTTTTTTTTTTTTTTTTTTTTTGTCATCTATGGAACATCTAGTGTTGAATTTTGCCTCATTATATTTCTGCCAAATGTCTCTAAATATTGCCCAGGTTGCTTTTTCTTTTGTAACTAGAAATTTAGAAATTTTTATATTCGGGGTTGAGGAGAGGAATATCTGCTTTTATACCTATAGGGAGGGGTTGTGTGTATGCATAAATGATAGAGGAAGAAAGACAAATTGTAAGTATACATAAAATAAGCAGTCACTTGGTTGACTGCTTGGTTGACCTATGATCTTTTGCTTTCCTGTTTATTCTTAGATACTTCTTTTCTTGTATTTTGTGTGTACTGTCATGCAATCAGGGCATATTACTTAACCTTTCTATTTAATCCCTGTGTGTCTGGGTTTTTGCATTATTATATTTATATCTATAGACACTGATGTCTCCAGAACAGGAGTCATAGGAGGAACAAGGGAAGTCTGGATGCAGCTATTGCTATGATTTTGTTTGTGCTTATGAATTCTTCAGTTTGAAGTTAGTCATCTTCCTCCACAAGTTGTTTTCAAGTCACTCAAGAAATATTTGTTGTCTCTCCATTTGAATATTATACATGAATAGAACTATGTATTTCATTACTGCCCATTTCTTTGTGTTTTACATGAAAATTCTGCTTGTGAAAATGTGTATGCAGTTCCTAATAGCCCCTTTAAAGTCAGGTTTGCTTGAATTACTCTTTTTCTTCTATTTTATGTTCTGGTTTATGGTAATTCTGTGGTTTTGACCTTTATTAGCTTCCCTTGTGAACTTTCTTTCTCTGTATCCGAGCTAAGTCATAGCTCTCTGAAGTTTCACTTTAATATCTCTGTACCTGAAAACTCATTAATGTTTAATATTCATAGATGAAAAGTGAAATTTAATGTCTCCATGGATTCTAATATATATTAAACTGAAAATTTAATGTGTTTCGTTTTAGACTCTTCCCCGGATCTGCAAAATTTTTAAGTTCAGATTTTTTTCAGTATTGAAATATCCACCTAAGAGAAAAGGGGGACTAATAATATTAATCCCTGTAATTGTAACAGTCATCAGTAAAAAGTCAGTTTTTAAAGAACAGCTACTTCATGGTGGTAGCTGTCATAATATAATTTTTCCTCTGTATGTACCTGGTAATAATGGCCCTGCTTGTAGAGAGAATTGGCGTTTTAGGGAGCCCTGGAGTTTACCTTAGAGCCCCTGAAGCTTAGTGGGGTATCAGCTCTGCTGGGGAACATAAGGACACTGAGTTCAGCTAAGGTAGTGTGAAGGGAATAAAAGTGTTTTATGTTTATGCACACAGACTTTGCAAAGACAGAAGGGAGACTCTCCTAAGTGCCCAGGCAGGCCTGGTGCAAGGCAGCCTGCAGGCAGAGGAGAGCCTGCTGGGATGAAAGCTTCCGCGGGCCAGGGTTAACTGGTGCTGCAGCTGTGAGCCAGCAGGAGCTGCAGGAGGGTCTGCTGCCTGGAGTTTGCTGGAAGCTGGCCCTCGGACAGGGGTCATCAAAAGGGTCTGTCACACCCTGCTGCACCTCCTGTTCTTGAGGGGGAGAGTGTAGTCACATCCCTCTGCTTGCCGCGTCTTCTGCAGCATTTAATGGCTCTTGGGCACAGACTGTGCCCGAATTCCTCGGTGCAATGCCACAGGATGGTCTGAAGTACAAGATGTTTAGATATAGTAACTAGCATTAGCAGTCTCAAACTTTACAGGTAACATCTGTAGGAGTTGTTCATACCAATGAAAATTAGGATGACTGTATTAATTTATGTAAAGAGAAATTTAAATACCTGGCTTTGGACGTGGGATAGGTCCTAGTTCTTGAAAAACTGGACATCTTAATTAACTCAGGAAGTGAACTCACATTGGAAAAGAACTATTTTGCATTTTAAGGAGGACTTTTTCAAAATCTACATAAGTAGTCCGTAGCAAAGGTGTATATTGATCTTCTTCCAAAAGAACTATGATAATTAAATTTAGCCCTCATCTTCATTGGTTGTTGTGAGTTTTTTTAAAAAAGGATTTTATGTTTAAAAACTTTGCTCATAGCTCCAGACCTATCAATTTGGTGTCTATGCAGTACAGGGGGGAGAAAAATTGAAGGTCAAATCTTTGAAGCTACATTTGAGTTACAGTAGCTTACACTGCTCAATGATGTGTAACCTTCATTTCCTACCAAAAGAGTGGGAGATGAGGAATTAGAAATTAAAACTCGGTGTATCAATCAAAGCTGTTCACCTTACTTTAATATGCTTTCCACATTCTGGCTGTTGATAAAATTAGATTTAACTAATCACAGTACTCCTTTTAGTGAAAGTTACTGTGATTGGTTTTTTAATTGAAAACTATTGGCATAAAATGGAAAGGTCAGCTTAAATGACATTAGACAGAGGAGATGATGAGTTTGTTCAATATCAAAAATTTTGGTTCAGAAAAAAAAAATAGGCTATTGTTTGAATTTGAACCTCTCATAAGTCTTCCCTTCTTCTACTCGTGTTCATGGGGATGGATTTCTTTGCATATGTGAATTCTTTAAATATGCTCTCACTGCTACGAAAAACCCAGCATTTATTCAGGCATGACCAGAAGTACAAGATATGTTTGATCAAAATTGCTAGGAGTTTGGTAATTTTAAATATATGAGTCCTGTTGAATTTCAGTGTCATTTTAGGTTTATAACATAATTTAATCTTGACTATCTTAATTATTTATAAACATATTCAGTCGTTTGTCCACTTTAATTAAGAGAATTCACTGCTGCTTCATAAAATAGTATTAGGTTGGATAGGAAGTATGAAGTATTCATGAAGCACAACATGGGTATGCAAGGCTATTTTATTCTCAGACAGGGAAAAAGCATGTTACAGTAAATAACTTAATCTTGCTTATTTTTAGGAAATGTTAGCCTCTTGGTACTTGTCTTAGTTCTTCATCCATTTAGTAATCATGTTTCTTGTTGGTTTGTTTGGGGGTTTTTAATAAGCATTTTACACTTGCTGTTCTTAGCCTTATCCAATTACTAACAAAGTAATGCTGTTCTCAAAGTTTCATATCTTTCAGGGTCAGCAACAAGAGCTAAGAAGAAGTTGAAAAAATAAGAACATTTAATCTAGGAGAGAAAATAATTTTCATGTCCATGAAAATGCAGCTGCTAGAAAGGAAATATGTTATTCTTGTCCCTGGTAAAAAGAACAAAGAAATGAAAGGCTTAAATTATGGCAAGTAACGCAGGTTAGATGAAAGGGGAAATTTCCTAATTGCAAGAATAATGAAGTATGGAAGGAAACTGCCTTGAGTGCTTGTGCAATCTCTGCTATTGCAAATCGGCAAGGGCAGATGTGATTTAAGTATGCCCAGTCCAGATTTGGGGTGGGGTAAGATTATACCTCAAAGGAACTTCCAGATGTATTTTTATAATTCTGCATCTGATTGTTGAACTTCACAAAAAACTGAAAAAAAATCCTTTGAATTTTCTGTAGTAGTTGATTTATTTTGGTGTTATTAATTTCCCTGTTCTTGCAATTGACTGGATTCATTGAAAGGTGAGCCAAATCTAATCTGGTTTAATATGTTAAGATATTTCTTATATCATTTTGTTATTGTTCCATTGCTAGAAAGTAAGAGTGAAAAACTTTTTCTCACAGGAAGGGCGTATATTAAACAGTGCTAATTTGTAAAATCTCCCTCAATTTACTTAATTTTTAGAGAGTTACTTATAAAAAGAAAGAAGTGTGGAAATAGCATGACTTAAAAACTTTTACAAAAAGGTAATGATTAGGAGACTGAGTATAAAAAGATATAGAGCTAAGTCAGATTGAGAAAGCATGATTAGACCTAAATAAAAAATGAAGTGAAAATCCCAAAAACCTAAAAACTAACCATAGTAGTAAAAAGAGGTATCGTTCAGACTGGAAAAAAAATGCAATATACATGTAGTCTGACTTTACATGGTGAAGTTAGACAATGTCTTTAGCTCAGAGCTTAGGAACTGTTTTAAGCAGATGAGTCTCAGATTTCCATGGTCATCTGTGAACATGTACAACCACCAAAAATTATAGTTCCTGTAGGTGCAAACTTCATTATGCTGGAAGGAAAACTGTCTTTGGTCTCAGTAAATCTGCATTGAGTTCACGCAGAGCACAGAAGCTGTCATGGTTCCAAAGACCTTGCAAGAAGTCTCCTTATCAGCTTCGTGTTAAGATGACTGAACAAGAATGTAAACCTGTCAGTCATGTTTAATCGGCTTGTTTTCTGCAGCAGCCTGTTGACATTGTTTCAAAATCTCTTAGACAATGGAAATTACTATCCAGTGCCCACATAAGAAAATAATTCTGAGGGATTGAGTAATAATGCATGTCCTGCATCATCAGAAAGCCTGCTGATAAGAGTGTTTTCTCTCATTTGTGCAGATTAGCTTAAGGTCTTCCTTAAAGTGCAAGATGATAATTCTTTTCCAACATGGGTTCATTACTTCAGTTAACTAAACATTGGATTTTTTCTTAAATCCAATGTAACATGAACTGCAAATTACAAAATTGGTTATTGATGCCAGAAGCTTGAGTGTTCTGCAAATAGGTGCCTATAGAACATGAATTTTGTTGTGGCATAGATCAGCAAGAAACATTAAAAATACTATTCAAACAAATCCATATTTTCCCTCTTCTATTTCTAAAAATGTGCAGACAACTACATAAAATAAAAAGTCACTGTATTTCACCTGTATGCTGAGCTGTTCCATTGTATGGTCATGCAACTGTAGAGATTATAATTTAAAGCTCATTAAAATACTTGTTCAAAAATCTAGTACTTTTTCAACAATTAAAAAATTACTCCTGGAATCCTATTAGCTTCTACATATACTTGGAGATGTCAAATTAAGTTCTACCTTGTGTTGTAGTCAAAAATATGGAATAATCTATCTCATTGCTATAGAAAATTTTTTTTTTGTAACAAATTAAGTTGTGCTAAAACATTCCAGGTAGAAAATTTGGCTAAAGTTAGTTTCTGTATCTGACCTTTCTCTTACAATGTTTCTTCTATCATAGAATGTGAAAAAAACAAAAAAAAAATAGCCATTCCTACTGAAAATATTGATCAGTGGCAATAATTGGTAGATATCTTTTTTTTCTAGTGTTACTGGGTCTGCTGGATCAGTGGTTTCAGCTTTGCTGCAAAGCTGTAATCAGTTGTACCACAGAGATTTGAACAATGTTCCAGTTACTCTGCTGCTTGTATTTTTATAAGAGGTGCACCAGAAGAGAAAAAAAAAGAGAAAATGCTTCTGAAATTATTCCTGTTACCTCATGAAACAACACATAAGTTGAATTTTACTCATTAGGGGTAACCTAACTGTAGTGAACATTCTTCACTGTTTATAAAATCTGTTTCCTAAGAAAGAATGTTCTTCTAATAAAGGAAATGCAAAAGCAAATTATATCAGAAGTTATCATAAGGAAATAAGAATTTTAATCACCACTGAGCAGATAAAGCAAGAAATGGATTCCTGCTTAAAACACCTGACACTTGAATCCTGTAAAAGCACTTTTTATGTTAAGCTAGTGCTGTAGCCAACACAAAACAGTGTGACACTTAGCATAGTAAAAACCTAAAGACATTTTTCTAAACTTCAGGAAAAACATATATATTAAGAGTCTATTAAGAAAAAGCACTGTCATATCTTTATTATTCAGCCTTTTAGAAATTACAAAATTAATAACAATGTGGTTCTTTCCATGAGCATATGGTTCTGTTTTGATTTTTGTGATTTGGTGTTGTGTTGGTTTTTGGTTTTCTTTTGGTTTTTTTAAGGAGAAGACAGATGCTTATATAAAAGAACATACTTAAAATTTTCTTTATCCATGTGGCATACAATTAAACACCTCAGAAACGTAGCATATAATAAACTCTTCCAGGAGTCACTCAAAGCCATTGCTTATGTTGTTAATCAGAATAGTCTTACAGATCTTTTTTGGTTCAAAACCAACCAATACTGGCAAAAATCCTGCTGAGTTTCTTCAAACCCCTTTCAGGTCTTTTGATGTTAAAAATAATTTCTGAGAAAGGTAATTATTTAAAAAATGCAGCATTAACATGATTTCAAGTATGATTTTTTAAACTTCCTGAAAATTGAGTAGTCCAATATGGATGCAGGCTCTTCTGCAAGCTGACCCTATTGTGCTATCATAGTCTTCAGTTGAAAAAGACCTGGAGAAAGCAGTACGTAGTCGACATGGGCCGACATGTATCATTTAGGTGAAAGAATAAATGCTCATGTTACTTGAGATTGGTTTCTTTTCCTTGAATTGGAAATGAGACAAGTGAAAATAAAACAAGAAAATATAGGTTTAGGTGTTTTGGTTATTGAGCAAATCTGTCAGCAGGTGGAAAGAGATGGGAGTTGCATGGTCTGTGGAATATTTTCTTTTATTATTATTATTTTATTTTTTCTTTGTTATCCTTTAAGTCTAGACTCTACCTCCTGCCCTACAGTCAGTTCAAATTGTGTCATTTGGAAAGCCAGGGTTCACTGCCAGACTTCGTAGGTCACCTTTGGCAATTCATTATGTTTCATGTTCAACAGATACGGAGTACAAACTCCTCCGGAGTTCCATGCTCATGTTTTAACTTAATCTTTTTTGC
The DNA here is from genome assembly GCA_013400635.1 of Hypocryptadius cinnamomeus. Classification (NCBI taxonomy): domain Eukaryota; kingdom Metazoa; phylum Chordata; class Aves; order Passeriformes; family Zosteropidae; genus Hypocryptadius; species Hypocryptadius cinnamomeus. Next base: position 38,758 of record VYZP01010443.1, read on the forward strand.
TGCAGTTTTGTGACCTGAAATATATAACCATAGTGCAGCAATAACAGCTTTTTTTATACCTGTCTATAAAAGCCTCTGTAATGAAATGCTTGGGGAGCTTGGCATTTTCTAAATAACATTATTAACAGCTTTGATTTGGAATTGATAGCATGATGCTACTGGGTTGTCCATGGTAGTCTAGAATCTACAAGCACAAAAAGTGTGATATAAGTGTCTCGAAAATGAAATAACCTCGAGTCATTCAGATGTCACAGACTAAATCAAGTGCTGTCCTTTTTTTGATGTGCTGGGCTAATTATTTCTACTAATGTAAATGTCAGTGCAATGAACACTTATTTGCTGTGGCATAGCAAATAAGTGGCACAGGAAATCTGAGCATATGAAGAAATTCATCATGTCCTGAAGTCTCTATTATATGGCTTCAAGCCAAGGATATGGAAAATAATTCAGGTTCACATTTTTTAGTGTGCTTTAAAAGTACATAAAAATGGAGTAAAAATAAAAATAAAAGGCAGTAATTATATCTCAATGTATTTTGATCTTTTCATTCTTTTTGAAATATTCTAGATTTAGAGCCTTTACCATCTTCCCTTGATAGAAAATAGCAGTTCTCTACATTTTTCTGGCCAACCTTGGCTTCATCATCAGCGCCTTTCCGATGGGCATCAATTTTGGCAGGGAGTGGCTGCCCAGCATGGGGGCAGGACCAATGGGAACTGTCTGTGGATGGCATCGAGACCTGGGTTCCCCCTTGTGCAGGGCAGCTGCTGCCCACCCCAAAACCTGCCACTGCATATACTGCAGCCACTGCTCCCCACCTAGAGGGACAGAATCCCAGAGAAGGATCCAGACATGAAACATGTAACCTGGAGCTTCAGAACTATCAGCTGATATTTTTAGGCCATGCTAAAATAATGCCTGCTTCTGCTGTCTGTAGGGAATATTCATGGTGGTTCCAAATTGTTACATGTAATACTTTCATTTTATGGTGATGGGAGCTTCAGAGGCACTTAAGGGCTGTGTTGTACCTCTTCCCTCTGTGTGGTTCTTCTACACAGATCTCAGTTCAGATATTGGGGCTTTTTTGTTTTTTAGTCTAACACTGAAGAGATACAGGAAAGGAGAGCCACACAGGCAGTGTTCAGAGCTTAAGCATAAAGGTGTAGAGATGAGATAGTGTGATGTTTGGGGTTTACACCTTTTCCATTGATCAGGCTGCCTTACATCAAGCACTTCATTAGGGGAAATAATATTTTGGTTTTTATCTTTAATATCCTCACCCAGTCACTGCACTGGAATGGATTTTGCTTGAGCACTTGCCTTCAGATTTGGCTGCCACAGTGCTGAGATTTCACTTTGATGATCTTGTGCTAAAATGTACCATAATCAGAAAAAGGGGAAATCTTTCAAAATAAATTGTTTTCATGCCTCTTCCAACTGTTGGGGATGAAGCTTCATGGGAATGTCTGTCTTCATATACTTTTGATAATACCAGAAGATAAATTTGGTAAATGAACATATTGTGATTTTGCGACCGATATATAATGAACATATGTTCTTACACCCAGTGACACCATTTGTTAAAAAGTTACCCTTAATTTTATTTTGATGAAGGAATGAATTTAATTGCTCAGTGAGTTCTGGTTCTTTTATTGTTGTCTTTTTTGGTCAGAGTAGTTGGTCAGAGTTTAGAGTCCTGAGAATGATCTGTGTTAGAAGGGTACAAAAAAAGTAGTGAATTATGTGTTTTACACAGCACTGTTTACAAACACTATACAGAAGCTTTTATTTCAAGAACAAAGAGGAATCAAACAGTGGTTATTTTTATGCTTCTCCTGAAATATCCCCAAAGGTGTCTAAGTACTTCTTCACTGCCTTTATTTCCCGTGTGTATCTTTTCCTGAGTGTGAACAAGTGCTTATGTCTAAATAAGATTATTTCCTAAAATTCATTAAACAATTGGAAGTGGTTATGCTGATCATTATATGATGTTTTGTTAGTGCAGTATTCAATTATATGTTGGTGTTTAGTAAAATGTCCCTAGAGCCAGTGAGCAAATCTTCAGGCTCAAAGTAAATCTATAATTTCTGTAATATCTTTTTTTTTTTTTTTAAGGTGCATTTCCATTGATATACCCTCTTCCCTTGCCTTAGTCCCCTCTAATTGTCTGCCTCCACAGAGTGAAATTAAAAAGAAATGAATTATTCAATGAAGGCACTTGTTTCTTAGTTCAGGCTTTCAAATGTCAAAGTAGAAAAGCTTTTTTTTCCCTCTCTGAGGGATCTAATAGTATGTGAGTTTTTGGTAAGAGCTCTATTTTTTGTGCTTATCATATTCTCTATAATTGAACCAGATGTTAAGTCTTCTCTGGAGGAGAAGAGTCTTCTCAGTTTATGTAGTACTGTATCAGTCTTGCATCCCAGAAGATTTGAGGTTAATGTGAAAATGAAATAGTAAGGCAGATGCTGTATGTAATGTTCCTGTAGGTGGGTAATCCCTTTTGGACTGAAACACTTAAAAATGTGTAACTCAGAGGTGCATACTACATGTAACAAGTGGTTGGATGATAAATTGTTGTAGGATTTCTTTGACAGTCAGTCAAAATCCAACACTTTGTATGCAATGGGATATTTGCTGTTGTAATAGCTCTGTAATGATGAAAATGGTTCATGAGGTCAAGGCTACGGGCTGTAGGGGCAGACTGCACTATTTGTGGGTGATGTACAGAAACGTTTTGGAGGGGAAAACCCTGAGTATGTTTCAGCTACTCAGCTGAGCTGGTTTCTCACCCATATGTATTTACATGTCAGTAAAGAATACATGTAAGCTTTACTTCTGTGTTAGGATAAGGTACAGGGGAGAAGCAGGGGCAGGTGTGCCTGAGTCTTGTCTTTTCTCATATCTTGGTTTCCACCAGAAAGAAGCCTTACTTCATGTGTTGGAAGGAACCATAATATTCTGAAGTCATGCTTTCCATTTCTAAGGCCCTTGTGTATACCAAAAGACTACTATTGCTCTTACAGGCACACGTAGAACTAACACTTCACACTATCCATGGAGTGTTGCTGCCATTTAAGTACACAAAAACCCAGGATGTGCAAATACCAAATGTGTATTTCCAGTATGCCATGTCTCCTATGATGTATGATTCAGTAATTTGCCTACACAGAGATAATAATCCTTGATAAATTTTTTCTTTTATGGGTTGGAACCCAACCTAATTTGGTTATTTGTTTAAACACCTAAACACATTTTTGTGCTGAATTCATTATGCATTTTATAGCATAAATTTAATAATTTTTATCTGTTAATACATTACCCCTAAAATGAAGAATTTCTTTTGTTGCCTTCTTTAGCATTTGCACCTACGTGTTGTGGTTAATTTTATTTTGCTTGAGTCCATCAGTTTATGGCTAACTATGTGTTCAGCAAAAATTCAGAATACAGATTTATGAGCACACTCATCTTTTGGTGTCATATTCACCTACTCAGAACTTGTCGTTCTGAGATGGGATGCAGAGTTCTATGGGCTTTCTTGTATGCATTTTTTCAAGTGGCAACACTTGGTGGTTGTTGTTATCCAGCCATTACACCAGAGAGTCAGCCTGTTTGTAACTAAACCAGAGCTGCTTCTAGTTTGATGCAAAACAGTTTAAATTGTCAAGGTAGCAAAAAAGATGGAGAACTGAGAAAGAAAAGTGTGTAGGGAGAAGACAAATGCTAGAATTAGACTACTACATTATTTTTCTTTTTAATTTTTTTCTTTTCTTTCTTCCACAGCTAGAAATGCTTTAGAAATGGGAGCTCTTCCAGTCATTATCATCTGGGTAAAAGAGGCATGCAAGCATACTTGGAGTTTTACAATGGAGCCTTTTAGCAGTTTTAAAAAAATACAGAAACTGTGTTTTAAGGTCTTTCAAAATGCAATTTGTTTACCCTTAGGTAGAAGTGAAATGGAGAAACCCATTTTCTCAAGTTCTTTTGTATCTTGTTAAACAATATAGCAACTTGAAAAAAAAGAAAAAAAAAAAACATCCTTCAGTTACTGACAAGGGAGATATTTAGTTGAGGGACCGAAGACAGTTCGGATTCCTTCAGAGCTAAAGAACTTGCACTGCAAAACTCTTGCTCTTCCCTGAGAGTTTTCTGTGCAGCTCGACATCCCTTTCTAAGCCCTGTTTCATGCTCACTGCACAGGTGAAACCAGTGTGTACACAGAGTGAATTTCCTGAAGTCCGTCCCTGTGGGGGTCACAGCGCTCAGTCAGCACTGAGATGGTGCTGTCTGAATACTGGTTTTACAAAGTGACACACGAGAGCGTTCTGTTGAATTCCCCTTACACTGAAAGGATGTTAGAGCTGAAAAATTGCCGTGGTACAGTGTGGGGGTGTTAAGGGATTTATTAAAAAGAAATCCCAGCAATCCAAACAATACTCTTAGTTGCTAAATAGGAACTTCTAATGGTACCAAATACAGTGGTTTGTTTCCTGTTTCCTCTTAGGGCAACGTTACCATTCCAAAATATGAGCCACAGCAAGACTTGCATTAGTTTTTGTCTATCACATGATATTTAGATTTATATTTATCCTTTTGCTAGATTAATTTTACTGGATATATTTATTTTACTATATTATGCTTGCAAGAGTCTCCTGGTACATTAGACTTGTAAATGTTATCAGGTAAAGTAGCTACGTGTAATTAATATTTTTAAAGAGTAATGGCATCAAAATGCAAAAAGATAACAGGAAACCAGCTGTAAACTCTTACTACTCAGCTTTCTTTCAGTGTCCTGCAGACTTGCCATTTAAATAACTACTTTTAGGGAAAGAAGCTGGCACAGGAATAAAAGGTCACAAAAGTAAACTTTATCCTGCTTTTGATAGTTTAAATAGTCTTTCATTTTTCGATCCAAGTGATTCACACCAGCTGTGCCCATACTGAGAAGGGTACAAATTTAATTGAAGTGAATCTGTCTGGGTCTGACTTTAAAGAACCAGTTATTGCTTCAGAGTAGATTATTTTAGAAATTTGTGCTTAAGAATCATGATTAATGCTGTTGCAGCCTGTGATCTACCTTATGCTTCTGACTTTAAAACCCAAGCAATTCAATATTACTGTTAGATGATTAGCCTTATTTGAACTCAAAAATTATTGTAATTAATGAGTTCATTTTAATGACATGAAATATTAGGTATTTTGATAACCTGACATATTTTTATCAGGATGTATTAAGTTCTTCAGTTCTTTTATGTGTGAATCTCTGACCTTTATCATTTTAAAATATGACGACAGTATTTTCTTGGAATATGTCTGCAAAAGTGGTAATAGAAGAATAAACAAACGATATTGCAGTTTGGCATTATGTAGCATAAGTTACCTTTAATACTAAAACTTAGAAATGTAGGCCAGGCCATGTTAGCAGGGTGTGGTGGGTTTTCCTTAGTATTTCAGGGATTTGTTGGAGAGCACTGAGCTCACTACACTTTGCCCTGAATATCCAGCATTCTCAGCTGACCCAAGCAGATATTTTCAGCATAAATCTTTGTCAACCAGGATTTCTAGCTTCCTTTACTTGAAGGTAACCAGTCATGGTTGGCATTCCTAACTTCTTGCTTACAAATCCAAAAGCCTTTGAAACCCAGTTTAAGGGTGGCATAGCAACCAGATGTGCATCATGTAGCTTGGCAAATATTTGTCTGTCCTAGAAAAAAGAAACCCTAACTGAGCATGCTGGGCATTGGAGTCAGTGAGTGCCATCCAGTTCTGTGCAGCCAATGGTGTAAAATCAGGAAGAGACTATGGGTAAGTCCAGTGTTCATTGGATCTACAAACTTCAGACATGGAGGGCCAAGCTTCACTTTTACACAGGCATGAGATTTTTGTGGGGCTTTCAGGGTTTCCTGGTAGAAGGCTGATCAGATGTTGTGTCCCTGCAACTGCTGTTTGAGTGTGTTTTCTCATAACTTTGAGAGCATTTCTAGCATGGATTTCATACATGCCTTTTGTTCTGGACAGCTTACTGATTTAAACCTGTAATTAGCAGAACTAAAGTTTTCATGTTATTCTTATTAGCAGTGGATCTACGTTTCATGTTCTTGCAATTGTATTTTTTTGATTCTTAATTTTCATAAAAATACTAGCTTTTAGCAGAAGGAATCAAGAGAGGGGGGAAAAAAAAGCTCTAGGAAGATTATTTTGCTTAGAAAGAAAAAGCAGTTTTTACCTTTACCCAGGAATTTGGAGTTTGGAAAGGGGAAGTCAGCTTACCAACTACACATTGTATGGGGGTTTCTTTTCTGGATATTCTGTGAGGGTGGGGGTGTGTTTTGGGGTATTTTCCCCCTCATTGCTTATTGTGAAGATCTACAGGATTTGAAAGTGCTTTGAGAATTTCTTTGCTTTGGGCCTTTGATGCAGTCCTTTGACCTTGTATGAATAACAAAAACTTAGTAGCAGCTATTAAAAAACTTCAAAAAAAATGAAAGGGGAACATTGTAAAGTGCAGAGTAACTACAACTCCAAACTTGCACAAGTGATACTTTAAAGAAAAAAATCCAGGTCCTTCATGTGTTGAAGGATAAGGCATTTTTGAAACCTGTTCAGTTTAAGTGGTCTGTTTAATCTCCATGAGCTTCTTGCCAAGGAGTCATATCAGAACACTGCTGAAAAGAGAAATGTTAAGCTCCAGATGTTTGATATACTTCAAATAATTGTTTATCAAGAACTAAATTCACTGTTTTCTCACAGTATTTAGAAAAATGACTTCATTTTATCGCAAAGTTTCAATATTTGCATTGAATAAACTGGATGTGGCTACTGCCATGTTATGAGGGTTCCTCTGTAATAACATGAACCACTTTTATATGTTTATATTTATTTGTTTGTTTATTTACTCTTTTCACAGACACTTCCTTTGGGGCTGGGAGATGGACAGCTCTTTACCTGGACTGATGGCCTGAAAAGGAAGGACTGGCATGATTATGAAAGCATTCAGAAAGATGCTATGCGTTCAGGTATACATGAGTTCAGAACAAATTGAAGTGGTTTGTTTACTTATTCTTTCTCTCTCTGTTTGGTCTTTTGAGTCCTTTAGGAGGCATTCCTAACAACTTTTTTCTGATTGTAGCAATGTCACAAGGTCGTCATGTACTGAATTGAGAGGTCAGACCAAACAAAAATAGCTTATCTCTGAAAGTAGCCAAGTGACAGTGTGTTTCCTGCTAGTAACTGTATAATGACTGTACAATCAGCAAAAATGTTATCAACAAATTATTTTCCATGTTGAAGTCAGTAGTCAGACTGTGACCAAATAGAGTGTTGGTTTACAAAAGGACATATGTTTCAAATAAAGCCAAGTTTTCTTTAAATCAATGAACAAAACCTGAGTTCAATAACCTATAGTGCCAAGAAACTTTGACACTTCTACCATTGTCAAACTCCGATCCTTTAGTCTTACTAAAGCAATTTCATCTCATTCTGACAGTCTACAATTATTTGAAAATGGGAGAAAATTGTGTTTGCAAATAGACTGAAGGACACTGTTACAGTGAGTAATGTAATTTTAATGTACTGTCACATTCTGCATTCCATATGTGCAGAGAGTATGGTTTGTGCTTCTCTTTCTGTCATCAGAGCATGTTCAGATTTGAATTCTTCTTTTACAACATAATGTACAACTATTCAACATAAGATAAATTAAATTAGAAGGAAGGAAGAGAAACAGAAGTTGAATTACACCTTAATCCGTGTTTGAAAGTCATTATTTTACAAAGGCCAATCTACTATTGTAAAACAAATTATGCTGTCTTGATCCCACTGTCTTGAGACAGCCAAAACCTCCCCCAAAATATCTCTATAACTGAATCTCGTTGACAGATTCATAAGACTTGGTAAGTACTTAATTTTGCAGGAGTCTGAGCTAGTAAAGTATTGCAAGTGTATGTTAATTTTTTAAGCTATTTTTCCCTTTCTCTTTTGGATCATGATTACTTACTAAAGAAATTATCCTTTCCTCCCACATGTGCTTAGGAGGTAAAAAAGGTAGGGGGGGGAAGGAAATTATTCTCGGCAATTTAGTAGTTGTCAGATCAATAATTGCTGTGTTCCAAATTGCTCAATGTAAAATGACAAATATGTAAGAGAGAA